>CM068590.1:2528592-2751092 GCA_035048485.1 Pteria penguin | reverse complement strand
TTCTTTATTTGTTTGTTTGTTTTCTTTTTGTCTGGTTTGTTTTTATGGTTCTTTTTGTTTTGTTTTTTAGTTATTTTCTTTCGTTTTTCCTTTCTTTTTATCTAGTTTTGTTTCTTTTCTTTTTTTTTTTTTTTTTTTTTTTTGGAGGGGGTGTTTTTGTTTCTGGTTTGGTGTTTTTCTGGTTTTTTTTTTTTTGTTTTGTTTTGTTTTGTGTGGTTTCTTGTTTTGTTTTGGGATTTTTTTTTATTTGTTTCGTTTTTATTATTATTATCATTATTATTATTATTATCATTATTATTATTATTATTATTATTATTATTATTTATTATTACTATTATTATTTTTGGTTCTGGTTTTTGTTTCGTTTTTTAAATAATATGATAGTGCAATCTTGTCTTACTTGACACCAAGATTATTACAACATAATTGAGGCGGCGCCTGTCTGGTGCAATGCACAAAACTAAGACCTCTGCAACGGACACATCATAAGTTGTAAGTGATCTTTCTCATGTCACGTTTAGTGTGACACCGAACATCAGTGCTTACTGATTTATGAAAGACAGAACACCGACGCACCCTCGTTGGGACTCGAATCCAGGACCTCTCGGTCACGAGCCAAGCACCTAACCAAATGAGTTTTGCTGGCTGTCAATGCAGTGAAGTATGCACACATTCTCAGTATGAAGGCCCCATCAGTATTGCCTACGAGAGAGGGTATGAAAATACAAGAACACGTGTTTACAACTATATGTTGATTTAGTCAACATTCAATGTTTACAGATATAAGTTTACTTTTCTGCAGCATCTATGAAAATGGCCATAACGTCCGCTTTACCATATGCTGAAAAGTAAAAGAAAATAATTAATATGTAACAAAAGAAAAGTAAATAAGTAAATCAATCGATCAATCAATCAATCAAACAATGGCTACAAAAGTCTGTGTGGATATCGGGCATTGTTAGACATAGACAGCACATGCCTCCATTAAGGATTGTTTGGTATACAAAGTGCCGTAACTCCGTACTGACGAGACGGAATTTTGTATATAAAAAATAAATAAAAAAAAAAAAATAAATAAATAAATAAAGCAGTTTTCCTGAGTCCTAAAATTTAACTATTGCAATATGATTTAAATCGCTATAGGCAAACTTGAGATATCGCCAGGCATAGACAGCGCTGACAGAAAACTTGAGATATCGCCAGGCATAGACAGTGCTGACAGAAAACTTGAGATATCGCCAGGCATAGACAGTGCTGACAGAAAATCCTTTTTTTTTTTTTGCATAAAGGTCACGATCAAGGTCACAATGCCATTAAACTTTGTGCCATTTGAAAGGGCTTCATTAGCGGAGTAGGCATGCCACATTTAAAGTATTTTTTTTATTTTCTATGAATGGTTCAAAGATTACGGGCAAAATGAAATTACGGTAAGACAGACAGAAAGACATTTTAATGGACAGACAGGAGAAAAACCAATATGCCCTTAACTTCCGATCCGGAGCACGAAAAAGAAAAAAAAAACAAAACAAAACAAAACAAAAACAAACAAACAAAACAAAACAGCCCCGGAGTCCCCCCCCCCCCCTCTCTAAAAATCAACTCTCCGCTTTTAAGTATATTAAACCTCACCTAGTTTGCCCCATGTTGTTACCCTGTTCTGCTTCGCATAAAGGAATTGTGGGAAAGGTAGCTGTCGGTCCCATTTACAGTATGGCCCTTTATCGACCACCGTCAGCCATCCGGCATCGATATGACATCCACCATATTTTTTGTTGATATGGAAGGCACGTCTACCATGCGTTCTACAATTATTCATTGTATAAGATTACCAGTTATATCGCTAATACATCATTTTTATTATACTATGTATTATTTATCAATATGTATTATATGATTTTATTTAGGAAATGTTTCGTATTATTTTTGCTGTCATAGAGACTGGATGGTAGAAACCTATGCAAAATCAGAAATACAGAAACAAATTAAATTTTATTGTATTATATTCTATAACTATATTATTTTATATTGTACTATTACTTATTTAATGTGTGGTGTTATATTGTATTATAATTATATAACTTATTAATATATGATTTTACATTGTAAACGTCATTTCCGAGATACCAATCCGGACCGATATATTTCGATTTTTACGCTTTCCTTGTGGCATGGCTAGGACATGTTTACAACCATCTTGGGTCTCTGTGTCAACTTAATGAACCATTTTGATTAAACGCGAATAAATCAACAAAAGTATAAAGAGCGATGACAATGTTTATATACATGTTGAAAAAGATTTTAAAAGTCAAAGTGTACCCTGCAGTTTCGAGAATGAACTCTCTGTACCGTAGCTATTGAGGCGGATTATATCTTTAGTACAGCCGATCCCGATGGTTTCTACACTGAATTACAAAAGCTATCGAGGAAATACAATACATCAACATTTAGGGGACTTTTTTTCTTTTAACAATGTTCAGTAACTTCATGCTGTTGGCTTCACTGCAGAATTCTTTATTTTACAGTCACAGGGATATCCTGTACCATAACCACTCGCGGTGTCCTACTTTTACCTCAACTTTAGGTTAACTGAGCGCGGAAAAAAATGGGATTGGGGTTTAAGTGATTCTGACAACAATTGCGCTGTAAACTTGCAGCTTATGCACATATGGAGCCAGTTATTCGAAACTTTCAACACTGGTTAACCTAACTAATGGCAAAAGTTTGAGAGACAATTAATTTGATTTTAGAGACATCTGTATAAGTATCTTTATAACGTTATAATGCTGGTTTCATCTGATACAAATTAAAACATTAAATATGACTTTAAGTCTCCTTATTTCAAAGATATTGTCAGTTGAAACTTAACCATTAATTTCCTTAAAGAATGGTTTCGAATAACTGGCCCCTGGTTGTTGGTAGGTTTGGTTGATTGGTGTTTTACGTCGCTTTCAACAACATTTCAGTTATATCGCGACATGGAAGTAGGAGGTTACCAACCTCTTAAACATAGTGGCGCAACCCGGGAATCGAACCCGGATCGTCGGCGCCGTAAGCTAAGCACTTAACCACTACACCACGCCTGCCCCCTGGCCCCTGGTCACGTAATCTATATCATAATACTTTGATTATGATGTCATATTGAAACTACGTAATATGCATGTTTAATATAAGGTTTAGTGAATGTTAAATTCCTATGGCACCTCCCCCTCCACTTATTTCCAATAATTTACATTTCCATAGAATTGGTTTACGCCACAGGTATTTTAGACAAAGGGCAGATGACTGTGTATTGCTAGATCACTATCTACCTATACCACATTGTTTCTTATTGCTAAACTGATTTAAGACGAACTACATTACATGCGCGGATACAGAGGGGGGGGGGGGGTTAGGGGGGTCTGGACCCCCCTGGAATCCGAAAATTTTACCAAAAAAAGGTAATATTTGGGCATTTTTGGGGTTGGACCCCCCTCGTCTAAGAGAAAAATTTACCTTTTTTGGTTGGACCCCCTCTAACAAAAATTTCTGGATCCGCGCATGCATTAAGATAATGAGTACTATTTTTCACGTACAAAACATTACCCGTAAATGCTGAAGACGTTATACTTGGATCGATTCGTGGCATCCCTCCAGCTACTTTTAATGAGTCGTCGACGATCAAACCAGTTTTCATTGTTTGATCCTTTAGCATCAAAAATGGCAAATGCCACTTCTTTGCCATCTTTGTACAGTGCCAGTTTAACCTATACAATGTAAAACATGTGAAATCATAATTTTTTCATGCATTTTTTGTGTATTTCATATACAGAATATCGCAATAAAAGTGACGTCCACATACCCCCGCAAGCTGCGTGTGATTGTTTACTGTCTTGACGTCATAAGATTATGGCGTAATTTGCCCACATCAAGAACAATAAACTCTTACACGTTAATTGCGGGACTAACGTTTCGGGTAAGAATAGTATTGTTTCCCGTAAAATCTCTGACGTCATAATAAGATATTTTCTCCCCTACGTCATTTTGAGGAAACAGTGTTGAACCTACTCCCCCCCACCCCCCACCCCCCACCCCCACCCCCACCCACTTTTCCTTCCTTCCAAAGTCAACCCCGCAGTTAGCGGCCTAAGTGTTTGGTAGGTGACTAAATGCAAACCTTCTGTATTCTGGAAACTTAGAAATAACTGCTTATCCGTGGTTGACGCTGACACTTTATGGTTGGTTGGTTGGTTGATTAGTCTTTTACGTCGCTTTCAACAACTGTTCAGTTATATCGCGACATGGAAGCAGGAGGTGACCAACCTCTTAAACATAGTGGCGCAATCCGGGAATCGAACCCGGATCGTCGGCCTCTAAAGCCAAGCGCTTAACCACTATGCCAAGCCTGTCCCTAACATTTTATGGATACTACCTAGTCGAGGACTACCAATATTTCAGTTTCAGAAGCCCTACTAAATGTCTAGTAGTCTAATACTAAATGTTCAGTAGTCTAGTACAATGTCTAGTAGTCTAGTACCGAGTGTTTAGTAGGCTTGTTATAGTACTGGACCAGCATACCATCGTCACATGAGATTGATTGATTGATGTGATGGATTAATGCAAATGAAACGCACAAGAGAGTTTTGTTATCTACAGCTAATATAGTTATCATGTGTTACCGGGATTCTGTCTGTCTGTCTGTCTCTCTGATAGGACTTTACATAATCTAAGGAATTTCAGATGAGGATAATTAATATGAATAAATTATATAATAAAACAACTATCGGTATTTGACTGAGTGAATATGCTATAATATCTACGAGACTTCTAAACATATTGACCTCAGCTACGCATATCAGTAACCACAAATCTATACTTTTGGTATTAAGTATTTTATTGGTGACCCACCTTGTTGATTCCTGCTTGTGCCCAATCGTCAATTAGTGCACTTCGTATATGCGTTTTTGGCATAAGATCGGCCATATCAAAGTATTTCTCCATAGGAATGCAGCCACTTTTTATCTCACAATTCACACCACGCTTTCCTTTCGTCTTCCCGAACCATATCGGCACTGCTGAGTGACCATTTCCACTCACCGCTCGGAAAATTATCTCCCATTGCGTATTTGCCCCTTAAATGCAATTTATAAACTCAATGCATCAACAGTTGTCAGTTAGTAATAATTATCTTTATCAAACTGTTTGGAATTTTCCAATAAATAACATGTAACTGCCATACTTTTCAGCATAGAAAGCGATGCTTAGCGGACTTTTGATTGTTATGCATATGACGTCATAATCAAATGTTCGAACTGCGCAACCTTGTGTGAGGTCATGATAGTCTTCTTTTGCGCTTAAATTCTTTGACATTCGACGAAAGCTCATCGGTATATTGTTACCTATATGGCTTCGATAACAAATGCTTTCATTTTGGACGTCAAAATGACGTCATCACTAATTGTAAACCGTCGATTGAGTCTTTTCGTTATACAGGGTTTTTCCCATATGAGCAGGTATATGACGTCAAACCATTGTATACAATTTGTATATCATTTCCCGTAATTTGATAAAGGTTTTCATACAACCTTTTGACGTCACAATGGTTTGATACAAAGAACCTTCTCAAATGGGAAATAACTCTGTAGTGTATAATGTAATGAAAAGATCTGTCTATTTAAATTTACGATTTGCCTCGTTGGTAAGGCGATGACCATTCCACTGGAAGGAAGGGAGGAGGGATGTAAAAATTTTAAAGGATTATATATATATATATTTGTTTAATCTACCCCGAACGGAATGGACTGGTTTTAACTCCAAAAGAAATCTTAGAGGTGACTCGACCATGTCATTGAACCTTGCATGACCTATTGTACAAGGGAAAATATATGAAGTACACTAGATTTGGTTTTAAAAATTTTGAAGCACAACTATGTTTATGCACCTCCTTTGCCCTTTCAGCACAAGTTATGTAAGTGACTGAGCAATTTATTCATTGTAAAATGCGCGGGGCTACCTCGCCCTAGCCCTGTTAAATTGTTCAAACTCTATAAGAACCGCAAGCTCTCATAAACCCTAAGAGTACTCGCAAGTCATTCGTAGCGTTAATTTACGAATGACGTCATATGTACAATAGACGCAACGTACGAGTGATTCAACTCGTAAATTTACTAAGAAACTTGAGATAAATCCCGAGGTGTAAAATCCATGCATAGTCACTTGTCTTGATCATCTCAGTAGCGTTTGAAAATGAACCCCATTTATAACATCTTATGTGTCGGCGAAAAGTGGTTTTGTAGTACAGACAGCCTTAGTTAAGTTTAGGGGACCGGCGCTAGGGTTAGGGTTAGGGTTATATATATATATATATATTGCTAGCAAATAAGGTACAGTAAATATATACTGTACAACATTTTAACCTATATAACCCCGATCCCTTAAACTTAACTACTATCCGCGCAGCTCACTTCGGAAATCGGAAAATCGCGATTTTTTCTATTGTAGCATTAAAATTGATGAAAATGAATATGACTATCCATTTAATTGAGTATTCTCGTAACTAAATATACAAGTCAAACATTTCAAAGTGCAACCATTCCCCAACCGTTGGCTAAAATCACTTTTGATAGGGGATTCTCCATGTATTTTATGTCGTCCGCTAATGGTGGATTACCTCACGTGTTTACCTGTGACGTCATTCTTGGATGAGTCTAATATTGGAAAAGGTAAAAAAAAAAAAAAAAAAAAAAAAAAAAAAAACATACAACGCACTAGTCTCATTATACGATGATATCGGACGCCAGCTACATTTTGCGTGTTTGTAGTTCGTTGTCTAAATGTAAAAATCAAAATTTTACATTTAGACAGCAACTACAAACACGCAAAATGTAGCTGGCGTCCGATATCATCGTATAATGAGACTAGTGCGTTGTATGTTTGTTTGTTTGTTTGTTTGTTTGTTTTTTTTTTTTTTGTTTTATTTTTTTATTGTTTTGTCCTAAGGAAGGGGCAAATCGCCTCGAAAATTTGACCAATTTTATTTTTATTTTAGTGTCTATAAATAAATAAATAAATATACATACAAACATTAATAAAGGCCGAGTAACCCTATGACGTGACCACGGACTTATATAAATTCATGTTTAATTCAGTCACAGAATTTATTATATTTGGTTTTTATTTTAAAGAATTGATTATATATCACTGTTTCCCTTTGGTCTGTTCACTTGTAATCCTTTTGCTTTAACTAAAGATACGAAACTCGGAAATGGCCTTATAATTTCTTATCAGAAATTTTGTATTTATTTATTTATTTATTTATTTATTTATTTATTTATTTATTATTTAAAAAAGACCATTGAATGAAACTCTAACAATCAAATGTCTACTTTTTTCTAGCTACTTATAAAAGAGTAAAGGTATGGTACTATCGGTACAATAAGTCATTTAGCAGAGGTTTCTTAGTCAGAACTGATTAATAAATGTTTCTATTATAATTTTTTATTATTATTATTTACTTATACTTATATTTTACAGAGATTTATTCAAGAAATCTTCTCTAGATTTTCATAAAAGATATGAGAGAAAACGGAAATTCCATTTAAGATAATAGGTTTCCATCAAAATATTTTTACGACTTATGAATTGGATCAGCCCCCACCTGTCGCTTCTCCCCCCCCCCTTTTTTTTTATAGAAGGGATGAATTATGTGCCGAAGAAATAAATATATAAGTGACAAAGTGAATATAAAAGAGAAAACAAACATCTGACAAAGCTGTATGACACAAATCACCGAGGACATGCACACAAAACATGATAATAGTAGAATATATAAGGAAAATGACATTACAAAAATATTCGATTGTGCTGCGGTTACGATACCGACTAAGGACGGTCGACTGAGTATGGTTTACGGGCGCCCACTTTCCTACTCACCACAAAACCAGCACAATCAAAGGACACACATTAAAAAAATTTATAAATAATAATCCATATAGAGAACAAGGATCAACAGGTTTCTCAGGAAGAAAGGTCATAAAAACTTTATTACACACGAAACTTGTACAGAATATGTTGTTATCAAAAATATGTAAGGCGACATCAACCTAAGTAAACCATGGTGTTCCCGTCTGTAAGCGAGCTTAGATCCTTGATCAACAGGAGTCCCGACTAATAGTCAGAGGGGACGAAGATAATAATAATTACCGTAAAGTCAATTATTTGTGATTTAACATGGCCATTTCAGTCTTTCAAATACGTACTTAACCCTTAAATCCGAAAACACCCCTATTACAATACCAAGATGGAATCTTCCATATGCGACGTCATATGCATCATGATAAAATTAAAATGGAGAATCCCCAATCAAAAGTGATATGAATTGACAGTAGGCAAATGGTTGCACTTGAGTACGTTTGTCTTATGAACTTAGTTACGAGAATACTCAAATAATTGAATAGTAGTATTCATTTTTATCAAATTCAATGCTACAATAGAAAAAATCGCGATTTTCCGATTTCCGAAGTGAGCTGCGCGGACAGTAAGGCCGTGTAACTTTCCTTACCCAGTACACGAAGACCAAGTATGAATAAATGTCCCCCAACTAGTACATTTCAATAACAAACATGAATTAATTACCTTTTGCCTGCGTGACGAAACAGCTTACGGACAATACTGCAACCATCCAAGGTAACAAGGAATTCATTTTGAAGTCTCAAAGATTTGTACTGTGACTGAGTGTAATAAAACCAACAATATGAAAACAATGACGTCACATAACGTAATGATGACGTCAACACGGCGTTCTGATTTCGCGCGAAATCTATTAATGATGGAGGGGTATAAGAACCAGCAAGCTCTGGAGTGAATTTTACTAAAGGTCGTAAGCCCAAACGTAGACATACACGTAAACTTTACGACTAAACTTACGTGTATGTCAACTGAATTTTTCTTGCAGTATATGTTCATACGTAATTACATTGGTAAACGTTGGAAAAGGTGTACGTTACTTTTGGAACTCTTTAGGGAAGAGACAAATATATTTTCACAAAGTCCGCGTCTTACGAGCTTTAGTAAAACTCACCCCTGGCTTATAAATACATACGACACATGAAACTAGTATATAACGAAAACTGTTTCTTTTAAATGTTTGTCTCTGTGTGAATTTTACAAATCTAATAATCACACATTAGAACTATTTTGATGCCTGAAATTTTCGGGAATTTATCCAGTCACCGTCGTTGTTTCAAATGAAATACATTAGAATACATATTCATTATAATATTGAATCTTCTACAAGTGCGCATTCGGGGGTTACGTTGAACTGGGAAATATTTCATCACGGGAAGTGGGAAAGAAGGGGGGGGGGGGGGGCACAAACCATGTACTGAGGATATGCATATAAAAAGGAACGAAAAAAATCATACTTATATTTTCAAAAGTTGTGTTTCGAATCCCCGGTTCCTTCTCCCGGAATAGTGCATGTAATGAATACCATCATCGCTTCCCGTATTTATCTCGATATTTTCTGACATTACAATTTTCAAACCATGTATACAATAAAATTCGAGACAAACTTCTTTAATGAACTTATTTATCGCAGAGAAACTAACCTTGCTATGGACGCTTAGATAATTATTGAGTCTTTTCATTAAACAGAGTTATTTCCCAGTTTGGGTCAATGGCCGATCCAGGGTTGTCGGTAAAAAAAGGAAAAAGGGGGTGGGGTGAGGATGGGGTTGTGAGCACATATGAAAGTCAAGTATAAGCCAAAAAATACACATCCTTTTTGGGTGCCAATCTGGAGTTTTACTCATATTATTTGACAGTTCTCAACTTAATCAATATATGCTTTTAAATTTATGGCGAAAACAGAGGGGAAAGGGGGGAGGGTTGGAAAGGTGCAGGTGCCTCGTCCTTCTCTTTATACTTACCACTGGTAGTGTTCCTTCTTTGAAATTGGCATAAATATATATACTATTCGGCCTTTTCGTTATACAGAGTTGCTTCCCATTTCGGACGGTATCTGACGTAAAACACTTATGACGTCATAAAATTTTATGGAAACTGATTGTTTTACGTCAGATGCCGTTAAAAATGGGAAATAATTCGGTTTAAGGAAAAGACTCAATACTAGATAGAGCTATTGGTATTCACCTTTACATCACGTGATCATGACTTTTATGACCTTTGATGTAAATTGATGGCATAAAAGCTGCTCAGATCGAGAACATTGGATTTGGTGGGTGAAAGAAAGTAAACCGTGATGGCTTCTGGTTGTTGAAAAATTGTGTAAACACTCGCCTGCTGTACTCGCAACCACCCCCATCCCCAATAATACAATAATGCTAAATAAATTGCGAAAAAAAGAAAAGAAAAAGAAAAAGAAAATTAAAGTAAAATAAAAAGAAGAAAAAGAAAGAAAGAAAGAAAATAATCTTGTTGTCATTGCTAAAAAGATACGACAATAGAGGTATTATAATCAAATACGTGTATGTTACGACATTGTGAAAAGCCGGCGTGGCCTAGTGGTATCGCGTCGGACTCCTAATCGGGAGGCCGGGGTTCGAGTCCCGCTCTGGTCATGCCGGTGTCATGTCTTTCGGATGAGACAGTAAAAACCGAGGCCCCGTGTCGTGGTATGCATGGCACGTTAAAGATCCCTCACTGCTTCGGGTGGGTCCGTTGCAAAGGTCAAAATTTGTATGCTTCGCATCAGGCAGATGCCGTCACCATATACGTGAAATATTCGTGGTGTGACGTTAAACAGAAATCAATCAATCAATCAATCAATCAATACGACATTGTGAAAATTATTTCTTCTATAGAGTTATCGTTCTTGGTCATGTTAATTTCGCTATCAAATATTATATTAGACAGAGTACTTTTGTTTTGTTATTAAGTCTATTAAATTGGTATTGCTACTTATGACAAGATGCGTTCTGGTTGTTTTGTATATGTTTCTTGTCGATAAATTCAGGAATATAAAATCAATAATTATTACAAGATTTTAAAGTGGACAGATTTGACAAAAAGTTCTAGCGCAGTTATTCAAAAACTCCCACCCCTTAAATAATAATAATAATAATAATAATAATAATAATAATAATAATAATAATAATAATAATAATAATAATAATAATAATAATAATAATAAATAAATAAATAAATAAATAAATAAATAAATAAATAAATAAATAAATAAATAAATATAAAAAGATTAAATACAGTTGAAATATAATAAAACATAAAAATGGGGACGGGTAATTTACAAGTATATGTAATACATTTTCAGTAAAGAAAATCCAGGCGAACACTTAAAATGGTGAATTTAGAAATACATGATTCACTACCTCCTTATTGTCAGTTAAGGAAATACCCTTGTCTTACGGAGTATGGAAGTAATGACAGGGAAGCCCAAACGTCGCCTTCCTTACAAATGCGCGCTGGTTGCTTGGTTGATATGTGTTTTGCGTCACTTTCAAAATTTCAATCTTATCGGAACTTCTTTTCAAGTGTTTTAAGCTATATTTCCTGTCTTGTTGAGCTATTGTCACTTGTAACTGCATCTTAGTCAACATGATTGCAACGGACTGTGTGCATTACTCTTTGTGAATCTGAAGTGTAAGTATGAGATACAAGGAAAATGCATGCATTGTTTTCTTCATTTTATTATTAGATAACAGTGCATTTAGTCTTTTCGTTATACAGAGTTATTTCCCATATGAGCACGTATCTGAAGTCAAACCATTGTGACGTCAACCAGTTATATGGAAACTGGTGTAAAATAACGGGAAATGATAGAGAAATAGACGATCTTCGTATTTTACATGATATAATCGGCACAAGACCCATTTTGATGTAACGAACTAGATACATGTAGTGACGTTACAAGTTAAGCAATAACGTCAAAATAAAACTCCCGACAAAGAGCTGCATGTCGGGTTTTGGGCTGCTTATATCATGTAAAATATGAAGATCGTCTATTGTATGACGTCACGATGGTATGACGTCAGATACCTACTTACATGGGAAATAACGAATCACTCAATAGACGTTTATACGTGTTAGGTCTTATGGATGGATCAGACTTTTTTTTAAATTTGTGTTCGAACCCGGGACCTTTTGCTCGGACGTCTATCGAAGTAAGCTTCTCCGGTTTCAATAAGATGTAATGGGCAATAGACCTTTTGACATTACTGCGGGATTAACATTTCGGTTGGCAAATGATAACGTTTCCCATACAAATTTTGACGTAAATAAAAAAAATGATTGCCTCTGACGTCATATTGCGGGAAACAGCTATTATTTTGCCAACCAAAATGGAAGTCCCGCAGTAACGTCGAAAGGGTCTATATTGAATCTTAAACAGAGTTATTTCCCATTTGAGACGGTATATGACGCAAGGCAATTATCACGTCATCAATTTCCTATGATGTGGACTATCATTTACCTGAGTTTTAGATCTTGCTTCATATAATTTGATGACGTCATAATTGTTTTACGTCAGATACCGTCCCAAATGGGAAGTAAGTCTGTGTAACGAAAGGAGCAAATTGGACAAACGAAATTTTACCGCACAGAGTTGCGTCATATTACTGTAAGGTCACAGTCCAGGCATTACGTCATAATGAAAATTCCAACAGGAAGCGGTTAGTCCGATATTGGGTCATTTGTGTCATATAAGGAATCGAATCCACGATTGGCTTCACTTACCAAATGACATAAACATCAATACCTTACATAATGGTTGGTTGTTATAGTTATGCAGCCTCTAGTTTTGAGGGGGCGGGCTTGGTGTAGTGGTTAAGCGTTGGATAGCGGCGCCGACAATCCGGGTTCGATTCTCGGGTTGCGCCACTATGTTTATGAGGATGGTTACCTCCAGCTTCCATGTCACGATATAACTGAAATATTGTTGAAAGTGACGTAAAACACCAATCAACCAACCAACCAATCTTCGTTAATTTTGAGCATTTTTAATTATCTATTTATCACCCGAGCAATATAAGTAGCGTAGGTGGCGTTGTGGAGACCGAAAACGCAAGAAAGGGGAGAGAGGGGCGGGGGGGGGGGGCGCTCCTGGCTTGATTCGCAACTTTCAATTAAAATCATTTTAAGTATGGAATATCATAATGATAGAATTAATGATTATGATATTAAATGATGATGATGATGATGATGATGATGATGATGATGATGATGATGATTCTTTGATTGATTTGACTTATTAGGTAGGAATGAAATAATAAGAAAGTAAGACGAACGAAGAGAAGTGGCATGTTGGGGGTGGTTGGGATCGGGATAAGGGAGACAGAGTTAGAAACAATGACTGGAAGAAAATACTCATTCGAAAGAAGGAAAAATTTGGAAATCCATATCTCAGTTTTGATCCCCTTTATAGATGTGTTCGTTCTTTTAATAGAACTTTATGGTGGAATCATACAAACTTCCAGTATATAATTTGTAGATATTCAGCATGGTGACGGCACAGAACCACCTCATCCAGCGTCTCAGTTACTTGTTCGGATCAGAAAGAGCGTTACAGGTTCGGCGCTTTAGTACAGTATTTAAAGAAAATATTTCCGGACTTAGTCGAAAGGATGAAGGTTACTTCGTTATACTTAGCGGAAGTAAAGGCGAAGGAATCTCCTATCCAGTGTCTGATTACGACGATATGTTTGTTTACAAAGCTCCTTCTCTCTCCGTGCGAACTACAATGAGAGAGGCCAACCAGCACAATGCCCCACTAATGGTCCCATCTGAATCATCACCAGGGTATTGTTTATTAATGATACCAGACAAACATAGACATGAATATGGTTTCTGTTGCGACCAAAACTATTTATCTTCATTGCAATGGAAATCGTATTTTATGCAGAAATATGTAGACATGTTTCCGGATTCTAATCTGCACGGACCTTGCCATTCAGGAAACGTGAACAATAATCCTGTTTCCGAATGTGACATTGCTCATTCATTACAATGCTTTGATTGGCCCGAAATAGCATTAGAATGGGTACAAAGACAACGAAAGCACGGCTGGCCGTCTCAGGAATCCATCAAATACATTGTTAATAAAGGATGTCACGTGGTACCAGTAGGCGATCCTGAATCACGTGACACAGCTTTAGAATGGCGAATTTCCTTTTCGTTTGCGGAACGTACACTTATACACACCTTCAGTCATATACAGTTTGTGGTATATAACCTGTTGAAACTGACACTGAAACGAATAATCAATGTCCATGTGCCCGACACCATTTGCTCTTATTTCATCAAAACTACCCTCTTCTACTGCATTGAAAATTCTGACCGTACCTTTTGGTGTCTTGAAAGCATTGACATGTGTTATAAACGCTGCATAGAAATGTTGCGTAACTTCGTTGACAGCAGGTTTTGTCCTAGTTACTTCGTAAACAAAACCAATCTCTTTAAAAGAAAGATAACTGCAGTCAAGAGGAGGCAACTCTTACCAGTTTTAACAATGTTGCTAGAAAACGGCATCAGAGGAACACTGCTTCAAATGGAGGAATCCCGAATTTTCTCGGAAGATATTTCAAAGACTGATATCGAAACCAAGGATGATTTTGACGAATTCAAAGTTCATCTACCACTTATTGAGATGGAAATCGACGATTTATACGTCCATCTAGGAAATTCTGTTCCCCAGATCATCCTGACCCATGACAAACTTCTGGAGTCTGCGCACACCTCTGCATCCCGGACATTAACATCAGAACAGAGTAGGGACAAAATGCTTCTACATCATCGATACTTTTGCATACAGACTGCAGTTGGCCTTAACCAAGCCCTAGTAGGTACCAGGATGTCCAACAGATACCATTATCTTTTGCGTCAGCTGATGGTACGGATGTATCAACTCGGAACACATTATGACGTTAGTTCAGGTCGCTTGAGATTCGCAACGCACCTGTACATGGAAAACCTGACGAAAGAGGCACAAAAATTGCTACAGGATTTAATGTCAGATGTGTCGCCTTTTGTTTTGATCAAAGATCGCAAATTCAAACAAAAATCCTTTAAATGGCACCAGAAATTCATGTGCGACCGTGGTTACTCATTCGCCAGAAAGCATCGGACGGTAGTGGCGGAAATCGTTCACTTTTCACCGACCGATTATCAGATCATTCCCACAGCTCTGCAATCCCTTACCATCGCTGATGGGCGAATTAGTCGACATTGTTTCCTGGACCCAATGTTCTATGCTTTCTTCCTTCAAGGGATGTGCTTTTTAAGGGAACGGGCTATACCATCCGCCAACAATTGCATCTGGCTCCTGCAGGACCAATTGCGGAAGGCAAAGTTTACCGATAACGACGGCCTCGAGAATAAATCGATGGGGTTTTGCTTACTAGGATATTTACAAATGCAACTTGAACGGTACAAAGACGCCGGGCATTGCTTTATAAAGGCAATGAAATATGCCCATAGATACAACAAAAAGATAGGATCGAAAAAGATCCATAAAATAGACTACGGTGTGATTTATTTGAGCGTACTATTGAGATACATTTTGTCAACACATTGAAAAAATCAACGGCAATCAGTAACCGTGCAACTTTACACAGTAAGATAGAGGCAATCTGTAACCGTGCAACTTTACACAGTAAGACAGTGGCAATCCTGTAACCGTGAAACTTTACACAGTAAGACAGTGGCAATCCTGTAACCGTGCAACTTTACACAGTAAGATAGAGGCAATCTGTAACCGTGCAACTTTACACACTAAGACACAGGCAATCTGTAACCGTGCAACTTTACACAGTAAGACAGTGGCAATCAGTAACCGTGCAACTTTACACAGTAAGACAATGACAATCTGTAACCGTGCAACTTTACACACTAAGACAGTGGCAATCAGTAACCGTGCAACTTTACACAGTAAGACAATGACAATCTGTAACCGTGCAACTTTACACAGTAAGACAGTGGCAATCAGTAACCATGCAACTTTACACAGTAAGACAATGACAATCTGTAAACGTGCAACTTTACACACTAAGACAGTGGCAATTAGTAACCGTGCAACTTTACACAGTAAGACAGAGGCAATCTGTAGCCGTGCAACTTTACACAGTAAGACGATATATCTTGAAAAAAGGTCCTTAAGTCTCTCTGTCCAAATGTTGATGTTATGTCGAACTAAGAAAATTCCGGTCCACCGCTTACAAATTGATTACTTTAGATAGATTTTAAGCGGTTAAAAAAGACAGATTTGAAAACTAACCATGAATTTCAGTACGACGTTTTATTCCACTTAAAAAAAGATGCCCGTTCAATTCTGGTGAAGCAAATCAAAAATACATATTTTGCTGAAATTACGGAGTTCAAAAGTACAGGAAGTATGAGAGAACACAGGGAAGTAAAAGA
Source organism: Pteria penguin (assembly GCA_035048485.1). Taxonomy (NCBI): domain Eukaryota; kingdom Metazoa; phylum Mollusca; class Bivalvia; order Pterioida; family Pteriidae; genus Pteria; species Pteria penguin. The sequence continues at coordinate 2,734,727 of CM068590.1, read as the reverse complement.
TAGTAAAAACACGTCCCACAAGATCAGCGGCTAGAGATGATATATTATTAACTTTTATGATTAAAACTTCGAACATTTATTTTTAAGGACCTCAGCTACACTGGAAATTTTTGGACATTTAACAACACCTATCGATTGACTATTGTCATATCGCATGACCGTCCTAAGTCGGTATCGTAACTGCGCTATAATCGAATAGTTTTGTGATATATTTATGTGTCGTTCATATCACCACACTATATATTGTATGTTTCCTTGGTGACTTCTGTCATACGACAGAGTCGGTAACTTTTCTTTCTTCATTTAGTCTGATCTTTGATTTGACTTTAGAACCTCTATCAAAAGCCCTGTTGTCAAGATGGGTTCTTTCTCACTTCCGTGGTAAACATTGGGTAGAAATAGAAATGGAAAGAATATTTTCCATTTTATTCAAAATTACTTTTGTGTTTTGAGGCGTGACTTCATGTTATGCATTGTCTGCTTATTTCATTCATTCTCTACATGCCTGTGGTGACTTCATGTTATGGATTGTGTGCTTAATTTATTCGTTCTCTACATGTCTGTGGTGACTTCATGTTATGCATTGTGTGCTTATTTAATTGATTTTCCACATGTCTGTGGTGACTTCATGTTATGCATTGTGTGCTTATTTAATTCATTCTCTACATGTCCGTGGTGACCAGTCTCATACAACCGACAATTCTCGGTAAATCTCGACAATTCTCGACAAATATCGACAATTCTCGGAAAATCTCGACAATTATCCGTATTCGTGCGGAAAGTAAGTACCGGTATGCCTTAACTTGAGCATTTATGAACTATTAAACATACTTCCTTGTTCAACATACTAACAGCTATATATGGTAGGGACATGTTTTATATAAATATGATTTTATTCAACTTTGAAGATACTGATCCTATAGTGGGATTGGAATGGTGTGGTGGTAAGGCGCTTGTTGAACGTCTACTGTTCAGATCCGAAATAGTGACTTGAATCATTGAAAGGTCTTTTGAATAACCGATATTTTCTGTATGTTTGGTTGGTTTTAGACCGAAAATATCCCGTTTTACTGCTAGATAACCTCATTCCTTGTCACGAAAACTTGAAAGTAATTGATTCAGTCAGAAGACGGTAATTACATTGATGTTTTCTTTCTCTGAGCCCATGGCCTAATGTATTTCGGGAGAAGTTATTTTCGTCATATTTTGTTCGCCTCGTGACTTTTTGCCGACATTAGGAAAACATTTGTGCATGACAGACATGAGTTTCATGAGTACTAGGTTCTGCCAGAGAAATGATACTTCGCATCCATATTTTTCTTGTTAATTGATGAGATATATTTATCAAAACATACATCAATGGATCAGACTTCTGAATCACGGACGCCAAACAACCTTTTAAACTTAAATAAAACTGTGATTGATGATGTCACATTACACGGGGGTTTTACTTGCAGTAGAATTGCTGTTGTTTAACATTTTACTATCTCGAAAATATCCATTTTATTTTGTGAAAGAAGATTTTTTAGGTAAATTGGAATACAGTAATTACGAAAACACGAGAGAAGGTGGTAGCAAAGCCTTTTTTTTTAAATAGAAATCTCTTCTAAACTTCAAGGGTTATAATAACAATAAGAAAAACACTCTGTCATGAAGTTTTGGCTACTTAGCCTTTATAAAGTTACAAAACGATTGACAATTAATATTAACAATCCTTTTTAACTCCATAAAGGCTAAGTAGCCGAAAATTCTTGGCAGAGTATTTTTCTTATTATCATTTTATTATAGTTTCATAAAGTACAATTTAGTTAAAGAAATGGACATTTTCCAATTTTCATTATGGATATTTAGATATTTCAATTATCAGGAAACAACAAGAATGATCAGATAAATCTGGATTGATATAAAATACCAATGATTATTATTTAGCACGCTTTAATTATTTTGATGTTGCCTTACATATTTTTGATAACAACATGTTATTCTATAAACGTTTAGTGTGTAATGAAATTTTTATGACCTCTCTCCTTGAGAAGCCTGTTGATCCTTGTTCTCTATATGGAGGATTATTTATAGATTTTTAAATGTGTGTCCTTTGATCGTGCTGCTTTTGCGGTGAGTGGGAAGGTGGGCGCCCTTAAACCGGTTAACTACACCAATTGAATGACGTTGGTTACTTCAACTGACCGTCCTAAGTCCGTATCGTAACGCAGCACAATCCAATATTTTTGTAATGTCTTTTTTCCGTGTATATTTTACTATTATCATGTTTTGTGTGTATGTCCTTGGTGATTTGTGCCATACAGCAGCCTTATCAGATGTCTTCTGTTTTCTCTTTTGGAATATGTGAAAGAGATAAATATATTGCTCTTTAGTTTGTTTTATTTGTTTTTCCATTTTGTTGATCTAGAATGCCTTTAAAGTTTGAAAATATTGATCCGATCAATGTATTGTGTTTCTTTTCATTCTATCAGTTTTATTCCATATAGAATTGAATACATTACATAGGTTTATTAATTCTTTTTGTATATATTTTATTTGGCATATTGAGAATAGACGCAAATTATAAAAATATTAGTTTTGAAAAAAAAAACAAGGTATTAATAATACAATATATACCAAAGATAATTTTCTTTTTTGCGCGATTCGAACAGTCTTTTATAGATCTATTGTCATATATGGTCATCCACTTTTTATCCTATCACTCTTGTTTATCAGGACATATTAATATTCCCAAACATTTATTTGCATTTTCTTTCACGAATCCACCTTTCAGCCAGAAAGCGATGTTTAGCGGACTTTTGATTGTTATACTTTCGACGTCACATGTAATCAAATGTCTGACTTGTCCTACTTTGCGTGACGTCATCATATAGTCGTATTTTTGCACTAAAGTGCTTGAATTGCAACGCAAGGGGATCGGTGTATTGTCCATTTAAAGATCCAAGTAGCATCATTATTTTATTTTTATTTAGCACGTGCATGAGTACAAAACTGTTGAGTCAAGAGCATGTTTTAAAGATTCAATATCCTTGAATACCAAAGTTACATCATCTACTCTTGTACACTTTTGATTTCAGTATCCATTTTACATGTGAATCCCTTATGTCTCTATTTATTCTGATCTTAGTAGCTAAAATTTCGGCAATATATATGTACAAAATCGCTTACATTAGCCACACTAAACCTATTAAAAGATGCTCGGTAGATCTGTAATTCTTATAAAGGATGGTAATATTTAACAGACGGTGCCCCCGTCTAGTATAGGATCTCTTTCTTTTCCTGGCACTGACTGACTGAAAGACACAATACATTATCAAATTCCAAATTTAATCTCCCGATGGATGTTATTGCGATATCCCTGTTCATTCAATTACCATAGTAATTAAAATCTATTTATTCAACTGTTAATTTCGTTTCTTCTTTTCTTTTTTTTTTTCTGACCTTTTCGCATATTGTGTTTGCGTTTCAAGGGTACGCTTTAACCTTTTTATTGCGTTTTAGAGCTTGTAGTGTTCATTACAAAGCAATGTGCTTGGTATTTCGAATGGTCATTGCAGCAAATCTAGCCACTCTAATATGATATACTTGTATGTCTCATTCTGAAATATCAAACATTGAAATATTAAAAGCTTCAAAAGGATATTTATTGTGATGATATGGTTGCCGTGGGTACACATTAAGTCGAAAATGGAATTTATCAAACATTACACATTCCATCCTGGTTCAACCTAGTGTCCATCAGGTTAGCGAAAGGAACCTTTGAAATAACCAGAATGTAATGGTACCCATGGCAATGACTAATCACTACATGGAGTCTTTCATACCTCAGGCCACTACAGAATGGAATGCTCATCCAACAGAAGCACAAACTTTACTTCACTACACGCTTTTCAAAGATTCTTAGACCGAAAGAATACAATTGCTCCAAATTTAAGTTCTATATTATATTGGGGAGCGAATGGCCCAGATTCTGCATGTTCGTCCTAGACATTGCGGTCCCTGAATTCTGACTCCTATAATAATCACATCACTGAAAATGATAACTGTTTGTGTAGTCAGATTAAAGGTTGCCGTTTGTACAGTGATGATGTCAATTGTGAAGTAGTCATGGTAGTGCGAAATATTTTATCGAAAACTAACATTTCACTGCAAGTTGTGTCCATAATAATTAAATGTATTGTTTGCTCAGGAAATAATTCAATATGTGACCAAACTTATGATACATATGCATTTCCTCTCCTTATTACCCCCTTTTTTCCATCATTTTCTTGCAATGACAAACTCTAATGTTATTTATATAGCGTTATTAAGTCTTTTCGTTATACAGAGTTACTTCCAATTTGGGACGGTATCTGACGTAAAACAATTATGACGTCATCAAATTCCATGGAAACTGATCTAAACCTCAGGGAAATGATAGTCTGCAAATGACGTTTTCATAGGAATTTGATGACGTCATAATTAATCGTTTTATGTCAGATACCGTCCCAAATGGGAAGTAACTCTGTTTAACGAAAAGACTCCGTATAATGCTCTGACAAATTCTGTCTCACAGTTGAGCTTCAGTGTGTCGGAATTTAGTGTTCACTAGTATGGCCTAGTGGTATCGCGCTGGACTCCTGATCGGGAGGCCGGGGTTCGAGTCCCGCTCTGGTCATGCCTGTGTCCTGTCTTTCGGATGAGACAGTAAAAACCGAGGCCCCGTGTTGTGGTATGCATGGCACGTTAAAGATCCCTCACTGCTTCGGGTGGGTCCGTTGGAAAGGTCAAAATTTGTATGCGCTGCATCAGGCAGATGCCGTCACCATATACGTGAAATATTCGTGGTGTGACGTTAAACAATTTTCAATTAATCAATCAATTAAAAACTAGCGTAGCATCTTGAAAATAACTCCTTACTAAAACCCCAGGCAGTTGGTCCTCATCGCATTAACTACATTGTAGTTATCAACTCTTTCAGCTAGATGATGACCGAGACACACTGAGATTCCACTAGATCTTAAATGGTTTAAATATTATTTTTTTTTTATCAACTCCTTGTCGACAACATATGTGTTACCTTATAAATTCCGGCTTTGTTAGGTGATGACTTAATATAAGATTATCAATTTCGTCGTCAGATCCTAAATCCCGAATGTTGATTTGATGAATATTTGTACATGTGAGTTATACTAAACAGATACTGTTTATACCAAAATCACATTTGACACTCCCCCCCCCCCACCCTTCTGAAAAAAAAACCCAACCTCAACCAAACATACAAAGAAAACAAAACAAAGCATATATATATATATATATATATATATATATATATATATATATATATATATATATATATATATATATATATATATATATATATATATATATATATATATATATATATATATATATATATATATATATTTATAGAAAAAGTAAGAAAAATAAATAAAGAAATAAAAATAAATAAATAAATAATAATAAAATGAAACAAACAAACAAACAAAAACAAACATACAAAAAAATAAATAAAATAACAATCACGAAATTTGTTTGGCCTAAATGATAACGCGAAAATAGATGTGTTGGAATCTTTTTATATACTCCTGAAAAATATCATTAATTTTCGGTTAGTATTTCTGTATCCTGTCACCAAACATACATGTAAACACGAACGTTTTATCATTCCAATAATCTTAAGTAACATAATCCAGATAATGTAATAAGTTAGCACCTTTATCTCGCTTGTTTCGAGACTTTATCTCGCTTGTTTCGATAGGTCTCTGCCATAGTATATGGCAAGCATCGATCTTTCAACCCAACATGCAGCCGAGGTGAAAATCTATAGCTAGGTAGCAAGTAGGGTCATCATGCGTGAAAGGATGAATAAATATTTCAGTGCAAATTTTACACGTTCAGTTTGACATATGTAACAGGTCAAAAAAGAAAGAAAGAAAAAGAGAGAGAGGGGGAGAGAGAAGTGGGGGGGGGGGGGGTGATGGTGCTGTCTCTATCCTTCAGTAGTAAGATTTTGTCGAGGAAAGAAGGGTTCTATCTTGGAAATGCGACATTTTTTTCTGGTGCAGTTTTCCATCGGATTCGGAAGGAGTTTCAACATCTAATCTAATCCTGATCCGCCATGCAATGCTATTCGACGAATTACCGATTCGGCGCTGAATTACCGAATCGGCAAATGAATTAACAAATCGGCACTTATAAAGCAAATATTATAAGTTTTTGATCATAATATAGCTACATACTTATCACACTAATGCAAATGTGCTCTCAAAGTTTCACTTTGAAGCCGACAGCATTAAAGAAAACTTCTTTGCTAAATTGCCGAATCGGCAGATGAATTACTGAATTTGCGCTTATAAAAGCAAAAGTTAAGTTTTGGATCATAACATAGTTACATACGAATACTTATGATATAGATATGATATTTACTAATTAGATACAGACTTACAATCCAAAGGCACTTCAGCGGATACCTATATGCTACGCATTTGCAACGTTTTCGAAATTGAATATGGATCTGATTCCATTACGTTCGATAAAAGTTATGTACAGTATAGATGTGACCACCATATAGGTAAAAATCCTCCTCATTGTCTGATAAATGAAGTTTATAAATGCACAAAAATGTTGATGTTTAATCCGGATAGCAATATCCGGAAGGGATCTATATTTTATAATACAAACACCCCTTAATGACGTCAGGTGATTCTTGTCGCAACATCTCGAGAGGAACCACTTTTCTTGTTTTCTGTGGAAGGAAAAGAAAAAACGTCCATAAGAGGTATGTATTCGGGATAACTAGACTGAGGTCTTCGTTGTCGCAATTTTCTGATTTTCTGTAACTGATTAACATTGAGAAACCAGGAGAAACGGAAGTAAACAGTGGCATGTTTTGAAATACCGCAAGCATGATCGTATCTATATTACTGGCTCTTCAATATTTTAACAGGCTTCAAAAACTTATTTTCGGAGATCAGGTAAAATTTAATTTATATTACACTAGTATTGCATGATGAGGCATAATAAAGTTGATGTAAATTTTCATTTTTAATGTCTGTTTGTGCAGCGGCGAAGAAAGATGTCGGAGGAAATGTGGAATACTTGTACATTAATTTCGTTTTACTTCTTGATTAAATTCCTCAAGTTTTTAGCATAAATCACGATCCACTTTTTGTGTATATGACATTTTGCTATTGTTTAAGTTCTTGTGTCAGATCAGAGAAACTGAAAATAGATTTGAATTGGCCACTTTCCAGTTAGACTATTTCACAAACGCTTTTAAAAATGATCCAGATTCATGATTTGTTATGAGGTATACTCCTCTGGATTTATCTTCAATTTCTAAGTAAAATCTTAGTTTTTGAGTCGGCTTCGGTGAAGCCGTAATCATTGCAATTACTTTCTTTTCAGGGGTTATAACTTTCACTACCGATATAGAGCTTACTACTCCGCTGAAAATAAAGTGCCGAAAAATTACTGATGCTGTCTTAAAAATTCTTGATCAGCACAATGTACCTTTAGCTCAGTTAATTTAAGCTAAACATAAACTAGTTTCAATAACCCGAAAAAGGAGTTGCAATAATGTTTTCAAATTTCGCGTAATAATATGTAGTTGTGACTACTTTACGATGGGTTTACCACCGACACCGTTGGATGTACTCGATTGTGTAATTCTCCGGACAAAGCATTTGTCTTGATCTTGTATCGCTTGTTTTTATCGAGATATTTCAATTAAAGTTTTCCCCAACATGTTCTGGAACTTTAGTTCTTTTTCACATATATGACAAATTTAAAGATCGATCTTCCCGCATTTCCTCTGATAATGAAAATGCAATATAAATATTTAGGTAAATGTTGTATGTTTCTAAATATAAATGATGTTAAAACATTATGAGAATCGTGAATAAGATGGTGATTTAATGTCCCACTTGAAGGAATGTCGTTCCTTGGCTCAGCTTCGACTCGTGACAACAATGCAGTAAAACTTGTTGCCATGAAGTTGTCGATTGCACGTTCATTTCGGATACAAGCAATTGCAAACTCTTTGCCGTAAGATAGTATGAAGAGAGCAAATTTTATTAGCATTTTGTACATAGGTATAATGACGATGTAGCTGCAACAAAGACCTAATTTTTGCCCCCCCCCCATTTTCCTGAAATCCTGAATCCGCCACTAAAATGGTAAAATGATTACATACTTAAAATCAGCAAAGTCGACTCTCAGGACTTTTGAGTCCTTTGATTAATCTTTTGTTTTACCATGAATATTATCTTAAATGAGAAAATAATGAAGTATATATATTCTATGTATACTTCTTCATTGAATCCAAATATGGATTTCAAAATATTTATCTGTAAAAAATTACTGAAAGATTGCATTATGGTCTAGGATAAAACCAAAGTCATACCCCCTCATGCATTCGGAATCTCTCCCGCCTTTACTCATAAAAGAATGCTGCAGTATGTAAAACACAAAACGGATATGTACAGTGAAATAGTCCCATTCTCCTCTCCCTAGTGGAATTCCTGCAATTCCAAAACAAACTGGCGGTAAAAGAGGACATACGCTACTATTCGTGAATCTAATTAATCATTACAGGAGTGGTTTTTTATGAATAAATGACTGTATAGCATAGATCTGTTAAAATTACATTATTCATATGACTGTGTCTTCATGTTTTCATGAATTGTAGCTTGTAGTACTAAGAGAAATTAGTCAAATTTGGTCATATTTTGTGACAGGTATTAAGCGGGTTTGTCACCTGTATTTCCAGGTTCCCCTAGCAAAAGTCAAATGCGACATACCTTAAACTGGGGTCCGTACTGTATTAGAAATTGGCTTACTGGATACATGTATTATTGTATATGTCGACAGTTTGACCTGATGATCCGTATTTGCTAATATTATGTTTCACCTTTGCGTTAATTGGGGTAACTTAATTGACTAACCGTAACGTTTAGTAAGATCAGGGACGTAGACATGCTAAATTAAAATATTTTGTTTTCTTTTTATTTTCATTAATATTATTAATATTTTTATTTATTTGAGTTTTTATTTATGTTTTTTTTTGTAAAGTTTTCAGTCAGTGACTTTAAATCAATTTTATCCAAAATCACCCAGATTACGATTCGGTACCAGTGTGTGAAACTGGGATTATTGATGGGATAGCCCAGGGGGGCGAAGTTAAAAGTATATTTAGGAGACGAAGTGGAAAGTATATTTAGACAGAATATGAATGTAACATTCTGGTGTAGAGTTCTACATACCTGCAATTCTACGGAATCCTTCCATCGTTCTCTCAGCCTCTTGATGTTTTGGAAATCGAATTTTCCCTTGAAATCTATCTACGATGGCGCGACTTACAGATCTACAAGCCCTACCAGCCGCTGATTCTGACACATCTAGGCTATCTCCTACTAACATTTGAAAGGCACCAGTTGCCAGAAAACGCAAGAGTAACAGTACTTGAATAACTGGAGATAAAGCATGATTTCGTTTTGTTTTTCTGCTTAACATATCACGAAGATTTGCGACCAAGTACACAATGGTTCCTCTACTGAATCTGTACCTATCATACAGCTCTTCGTCGGACTGGGACTCTAGAGGATCGCTTCTATCTAAAAAGACGTGGCAAATTAACATTGTATCTTCTGTTTCTTCGTAATCTTCTATGGACGGCGGCCATATTGTTTTTCTTGAGAAAATTCTTAAGTATGGTATTGAGCATTCTCAAATATTTGAGTAAATTCTTAAATTTAAGTCAATTTTTTGTCTTAACTTTTTTTATGGCGTTGGATTTAGCTGAGACAAAAAAATTTGAATAAATTTTTAAGTTTGAGAACAAAATCTGTCTTAAGTATGTTTTATGGCGCCGGGCCCAGGGCTTACACTGGCTTGAAAAATGTGTAGCCACTTATCTCATGAAAGATATGTCGCAGGGGCACAATGTCTTTCTCAGCTTAAGTTACCTATTTACAGCTGTTAAACAAATGCAGAACACTTTTCTTTGTTTTAATATATTTATTGTCACTAATTATGTTATTATACAATGGACAATTAAAATATTGCTAAATGTAAAAATTATCAAAATAAGCACAGTGATGTACTAGCAGAATGATTCTCTCACAAAATAAACAAACATTGGCACTTATTTCAAAATGAACTGTGAGACAATGTCAGTCACTACCTAGTACTTTGGAACCATAATTCTTTTATTTTTCACAAGAACCCACTGCATTCGCGCGGGCTACGTTCATGTTAGAACCCTCTCATAGTTTCATCATGGCTACAGTATGGATGTCACCAGCTGAAATATATGAGCCAAAAACATTAAAAAATATGTTCCATTCATTTAATTAATGGGTGATTTAAAGTATACATAAATTCTATGTGCAAAAGTAGACAGGACTACAAATATACTGCAGATAGACTAAAGCGATTCACTACACTTGCATACAATTACGAAATATTTTATTTTATAAGTCATGTATGCGTAAAATGTTAATATCATTTTATACATGTATACCTTTACGGTTCTCATGATTGTCTATGTTGTCCTCTTTTATCACGTTGCAGCCATCGTTAAATGAATTTTTGACGAAAGCTTTGATACTTACGTCGCAAATCATAAGGCATAAAACCGAGTCATACTTTACATTAGCAATTGAAATGCCAGCTAGAATTTTTAATTGAAGTTGAATTCTAAACAGAAACATTATCCTTTATATGATTTCGACTTGGTATTTTTTACTTTAAAGCTAAAGAGCAGAACGTTTGAGATTTACTAGACCGATCGTCTCAACGAGGTGTTAAAGTTAGGCCAAAATAAAATATATGTCTGTTTAAGGTCACGGGCTGAAAAAAAATAGGGTAGGTAGGTAGGAAAATAATTTTATTTTATTTTTTTATTTTAATTTTTGTTTTGCGGTGAAATGAGATTTTAATCATTAATTTGAGAGTAGAATGGTACATATCTGTGTATGTATGAACACTATCAGGTACTATAGTTGGCAATATTTCTGCTTGTCAGCAAACTGGAAAAATAATCAAACAACTAGAGTGTTCCAGGAACACTTCATGACATGTCGCCTTTGGTAGCTTTGATAGTAAAGTAAGACTACCACTAAAGTGTGACTACAGGACAGATGGAGAGACAGAAAGACGGACAGATGCTGAACAAAGTGATCCCTATAAGTCGCTCTGCTAAGCTCGAGCGACATAAAAAGTGTACATATGTATCAACAAATCTTGTCTCATCTAGCTCTCGGAGTTTTTGTTTTGGCTATATAGGCCCAGTTTGGCATCTTGTCATAAACTTGTCAATATTCCTGCATGCATTGCTATATTCGGTTTGTCACTGAAGCCATCCAGTCTAAGGAAGAAGTTTGTCAAAGAAGAAGCCCCTCAAAAATCTGTTTTTGCCCAAGCATGCACACCTGGATGCACCATGCTGAAAAACAAGAACATTTGTAGCAGGCACGAGTACTTCATCAGTACCAAGTTATGTCAAAATCCATCAAATAGTTCTGGAGACAAAGTCCAACAAGATGTGTTTGTGAAACACTGATGCCCCCGGTGGCAACAAAGTCAAAAATGGCTACTTTTAGAATAAAGGTCACGGTCAAGGTCACAAGGTCATCAACCTTAGAGTCATTTGAAGTAGAGTATGCATGCCAAATATGAAGACTCTATCTCTTATGGTTCAAAAGTTATGGCCAAGGTTAAAAGTTTTGACACAGAATCACAGAGTCACAGACAGACAGGACAAAACTAGATGCCCCTCAAATTTCATTCTAGGGGCATGAAAAAGTTAATGACAGACTAATGATCAACAGACGGAAGAAGCACTATGACAATACCTCACTCGATCATTTGGCTCAGTTGAACTAAGACTCAGACATCATGTCTACAGAAGTTCTGACAAATCATTTATCAACAAACGTTCTGGCAAATTATTCCCCTAAAATTGTCTAAAACAGTTTGGACACATTCAATTTAATATGGCCTCTGTACGATGTGCTCCTTTCCAGACACTTTGCAGTCGTTGCACAAAGGGAATACGGTTTTGTACTTTTTCTTCAGATCTTGATTCACTTCCGCTTCCGTTGCACAGCAGTAGCAACAAAGATCTACTAGACCAAGACCACTGCTATAGTATGAAAGTTCAATAGGTGTTTCACATGTTAGGTTACTCTTGCACAGTACTGTTTTGTAGGACGGGTTGGATGGTGGTAAAATTGGAGCTCCACATGAATAACTGTGCTCTTCAATATCCTTGAGGACCGCTACTTGTTGCCTCTCGGTGAGGCGGTGTCTCGAATATACAACGCGAGGTTTGGTACGTCGGCCACCATCCACGCTGTTGGCAGGCTTTTGATGGCTTGCTTCGGGTTTTGGTGGGCACATTTCAAAAATCTAAGCGCATACACATGTGTCTGTCCGGCTATGATGTTATACGCCATTTTTGATACACACAAAACGAAAGAAGACCAAAACAAAAGTGTACGGGACCGAAAAACGAAACAAAATGAGTCGGACAAAAAATGGAAACGGAAAATGCGATAAAATGCTTTAGGGTCGGCGGAAAAACTTAGGGTCGGTCGGGGGACCGTAAACAGACATATATTTTATTTTGGCCTTATCTAACGGGGATTAATCCAGTCAACAAATTAATACATCAACCGCTATTTGACTGCAGCACTCGGACAAAAGACTTCATGCGCCAGTGACTTTTACGTTTAGCCTTAACTTGTATCAATTCAATACATGAGAAAATTCATAATACTGAAAAATTGGCTTTTGCCAATTCATAATTTCTTTCGCTGATGGCGAAAATGGCGAAGGGCAGCGCGAGCTCTAGATGTAAATTGCCCGATAGTTTATCCCAAAACTCTATACATATAGAGTTTGCCCATGTGATGTCACACTACTAGCGTTAGTGGCCATGTTGGAGTACAACTTTTGGACTTTTTCCATGTAAACTTCATTAAATTTCTGAGAAATTAAACTATTTATCAGGGTAGATTTCTTGACTTCATTCTTACTTAATCAGTAAATATAATCAATCAGTTGAAAATTTTCTGTAAAACATTTAGATATACAATGTGATTATTTCATAGAATTAAGTTAAATCCAGCAGTTTTATGTGAGCATTGATGGATAAAGTCCGAGAGTTGTACTCCAATGAGGGATATAACTCTAGCTAATTTGAGGAAAACAGGGTTGTATGGGAACACTCTATAGTACAAGACATTTTTCTATTTTCAAATTTTAGCCAGTCAGGTCTGATTTTACAATGCGATTTGAATTTACGCACTCTCACCTCTTTTTCATACTTTTTTTCTTTTTTATTTTTTCTTCTTCCGTAGTAACTGTTGTTTTACGTTTCGGTTTCATAGAGGGCATTGCTCCCTCAAAATATTTCAAAGGTAACATAACCGCTACTTGATACAATGTAAATTGTGCAATGTTATACGCTTACCTTTATACTTGACACCGCACGCTTTGAAAAAACGTTTGAATGATACAGAAATCTGTCTCATTCAAACGTTTTCGCGAAATATGCTGCGTCAGGTACAAAGACAAGCCTATGAAAGACATGGCATTGAAAAACGGGATAGCCCAGTCGGACGCGGTCAATTCGATCTGGGATAGCCCGACGAGTTTTGGGGTAGTCACGGGCGGTGGACTACCGCTAATTTCGCACACTGTAACACTGTGGTGAAATTCACTGTACATTATGTAATTCTTGAAACTGTGCCAGGATTTGGCCCACTGTGGCTGGTAGAAAAATCACAAAACACCTGAACTAAACTGTAATCATAAACAGTCTGTCCCAATACGCATTTGCAAAATATATTAAGATCCCTGCAGTGTGTACATGTCATCTTGTGTTATCCAAGGTTAGAGGTGCAGAACGCAGGTGACTGAATGAGTGGTCATTTAGTGAAAATCTTTGTTATTATCATACTCAGAATCCTTCAGTATAGTCCAGGCTTTTTTTTTTTGAGATATTTCACTAAACACAGTGGGAAAAACACCCGAAATCGCAGTCTTCATGAAAACTCACTAGCCAGACACCCGAGTTTACCAGATTTATTGCTGGGCTAGTAAAAGTTCTCTACCAAAGAAAACAATAGGCTAGTAAAATTTGTCTGTGGGGTATCTTCTTTCAGCAAGCCTCAGCCCATTTAGAATTTCAGTAGTGTGCTGACTTGAATAGTAATTGTATAATGTATTTTTAAATTAGGATACATGTTTAACATTATAATGCCAAACAAAAAAATGCATGTTTCCTGTAACATGCTGAAAAACTTAGCATCTGTAGATTGGTAGACTTTTTGTTTTTTTTGAGGATATTTTACTTTTTCATTTACCACTGAATCATTGTTTGATGGCAACTAGAATGCATTTGGATCACTCACAAGTGACAATTACTTACTTTCAAATTACTATCAAAAACTACATTTTAAGGCAAATATTCAATATTGGAATAATTTTCAACTGAAAGTGCAATTAAAAAGTTGAGAGTTCGGGGCAAAATTTAGGGTCAGTTGGGTTACAGGAAACGCACATCTTTTGGCCTAATTTAAAATGCCTCTGAACTTTAATCGAAATAAGTAGAAAACATGTCATTTTTTAACTAATAATGAAATTTTGCAGAATCTACATGTACATGTATCATGCAAAATTTTTATTTAATGAGAATTTTTAATATCATTACAGAATCTAGAGTACATGGGGAGCAAAGCCACAACTGTGGCAAAAGTTGTAACCATGGCAAGCAAGCCACATAACAAAGCCCGGTGCTCAATCTATCCCCGTACCAAAGACGTGGAAAGGCTTCCAGTACAAGATGACAAGGTCAGCTGGAGTGTACCCTTCCCAGAGTATGTCCCTACAGATTACACATCAGAAAGTATACGCAAACAACCTGTCTATGCCGACCCAGATATCACGTAAGTCCGTCGCTGATTGTAAGTCTGGTCACAGGATTGAGATGCATGAATAATGTTTGTTCGTGTCTTGTTTTTGTCATGGCAAAATGTTTTTTATATATGCCTTTTGCATTGTACACTCGTCAGAATTTGAAAACCATGCGCCAACCCATCTTAAACTATGTGGGGTCTTAGATACATTTACGAACATCTGTGTTGATAGGATAGTTTTGTTCTCTGAAAACAGACAGGACCTTTACCAAAACATCTCAGGGGCTAACTGAACCCTTAACTTTTTATACGCCTGTCATGAGACAGGACATATTTTGTTATGGCATTGTCTGTGGGTCCGTCCGTCCGCCCGGGGTCATGTTTTCCGGACTTTTTTCTGCAGTCTTTCAAGATACTGGATTGAAACTTGATATATAACTTTATATCAATGAGGTGCAGTACCAGTTCGCATTTGGGCGTGATTGCTTTGTTTCTTCCAGAGTTATGGCCCTTGAACTTAGGAATTTTCAAGCATTTTACAGTTTTACGGACTTTTTTCTGCAGTCTTTAAAGGTTTTGGACTAAAACTTCATATATAACTTTATATCAATCAGAGTCAGTGCCAGTTCACATTTGGGTATGATTGCTTTGGCTTTGCCAGAGTTGTGGCCCTTGAAGTTAGAAATTTTCAAAGATTTTACAGGTTTCCGGACTTTTTTCTGCAGTCTATAAAGGTATTGGATGAAAACTTCGTTTATAACTTTATATCAATTAGAGTCAGTGCCATTTCACAACTGGGTATGATTGCTTTCATGTTTCCACAGTTATGCCCCTTAAACTTAAAAATTTTCAAGGATTTTACAGTTTTTCCGGATTTCTTTATGCAGTGTTTCAAGGTATTGGATTGTAACTTGGCCATTCATTCAAATTGATCCCCTTCAAGCTAAGTGACGTGCATATTATGCCACAGTAGGTGTTGCTTTTGTTAAAATTTAGGAGCCCAGAACAAAAAGTCACATAAGATTTTTACTTTTAAAATCCTTGAATGTATTTATTTATTTTCACATTCATCTTCAAATTCCACAAATTTTCAAAATTAATGTATTGCGTCCTCCAAATCATGAATTGAATACCATCGTCTTTCTACATGTATATGAAAGCTATAACTTCTCTTGTTTTTTTCCATTTTACAGGACAGTGACCCCAGCAGAACCACTGAAATTTAATCAGCTTGACGGCAGGATCAACAGAATTAGTCATTTTTGTACATACCAACTTGTCGATGGAATTCCAATGTAAGTAAGATATGGCATGTTCATTCTATACTTTAAAAATTTTAATCTGTTTGAAAACAAATGTTTTGAATTTACAGAAAAATGAACTGTAAAGACAAGTACTATTTACAGTAACTGATAAAATCATATTTCTGAGGGTAAGGGCATTTACTGTAGGTCTCTAAAAGCTTGGCTTGCATACATGTATATAGTGTTAACGAAATACACAGTGCGATTCATCAGTGTGTGAAACTGGGATTATTGATGGGATAGCCAAGGAGGCTATCCCAAATGAAATTCGGATAGCCCCATTAAAATTGGGATAGCCCAGATGTCGTTTGTTAGGTATGATTGAACAAACAACATCACAAAATTCAAATAAGGATTTAATTCTCATATT
Organism: Pteria penguin; assembly: GCA_035048485.1. NCBI lineage: Eukaryota > Metazoa > Mollusca > Bivalvia > Pterioida > Pteriidae > Pteria > Pteria penguin. The sequence goes on along the minus strand of CM068590.1, from coordinate 2,718,123 downwards.
CCATTTCAAATTCAAATTTCCATTTCTTGCAAGTTTTTACAATTTTCATTGCAACTCTGTTCATCATATCGAACATCCAGTAAGCCAAACTTGGTTACTAGGATGTAAATCGCCCGATCGTTTACCCCAAAACTCTATTCATATAATACAAGACATTTTCGTATTTTCAAATTTTAGCCAGTCACGTCCGATTTTCCAATGCGATTTGAATTCACGCACTCTAACCTCTTTTTCATACTTTTTTTCTTTTCTATTTTTTCTTCTTCCGTTGTTGTTTTACGTTTGGGTTTCATAGAGGGCCTTGCTCCCTCAAAATATTTCAAAGGTAACATGACCGCTACTTGATACAATGTAAATTGTGCGATGTTATTCATACGCTTACCTTTATACTTGACACAGCATGCTTTGAAAAAACGTTTGAGTGATACAGAAATCTGTCTCATTCAAACATTTTCGCGAAATATGTTGCGTCAAGTACAAAGACAAGCCTATGAATGACATGGCACTGAAAAACGGGATAGCCCAGTCGGACACGGTCAATTCAATCTGGGATGCATGTAGCCCAACAAGTTTTGGGGTAGTCATGAGCGGTGGACTACCGCTAATTTCGCACGTAAAATTACAGTGTTATGTGTAATTTCTAAATTTGCTCCTGGATTAGACCCACTGTGTTTTGTGTAAAAATTACAAAACACCAGAATTTAATTGTATGTGAATTAAATATAATGAAAACGAGAAAATGTCTGAAACAACTTACGAAAATATCAGAAAGATGGTAAAAAGTCCAGACAGCTCAAATGTAACGTGAGGTGAGGAAGGGGGGGGGGGGGGGACAAGGATTCACAAATGAGAGAAAACATCTGAAAATATTAGAAAAAAATCACAAGTGTAAAAACCATATTTAGAACTAAGAGAAGTTATTTCAAAAGTATGAGAAGATACCTAAAAAATGTGGAAAGAAATATATGAGAACATTACTAGATCCAACCTACATAATTATCTCTGTACTGTATTTACACATATGACACATAAAGTCCTTCCTATAAATATTGAAACATTAAACAAAGAAAGAGGAAATAACGATGATGACTTTACTGGGATTCAAACCCAGATCTCTCCTTCTCTGCCAATATAGGCACTTAAACTTTTGTAGATGTACCTCCATATAAAGTGTGTATGATGTTACACTGAGCAAATTTGATTCCATATGATGTTTGGAAACGATGAAAGAAAACGTTTTTTTTTTTTCTTTAATTTTTCAAAGATGCCTGTACTTTTTCATTAGGGAACTTTGTGTCCCATTTGCATAATGCTAAAAGATCAATGTTTGGGAAAATTTGGGGGAAAGTCAATGAAATTTCCATTGGAAAGTATATTATAACAACTTACCTGATTTGAAGAAAAAAGAAAACACTGAACATATATGTGATTTCTCTCTGTCTTGAAATGTTTTTTTGCATTTTTCAGAAATCCTAAGGGTCGTACGGGACTGAAAGGACGAGGAGCACTTGGACGCTGGGGACCCAACCATGCAGCCGATCCTATCGTTACCCGGTAATTATACGTAGTAAATTTATTGGTTCACATTGCCAGTAAAAACCATCTCCTGTTCTAATGAAAAAATAAAACAAAAGTACCAAGTCCAGACCGAAAAATACTCCCAATTTTGATCCCTTCCTCTCTTATCTCCCTTACCATTCTGACCCCTCTTACCTCAATATAATTATGGATATTTGTTTCTTGCTTTTTGTCATGTTACGATTATTTCATTTACATGATGAGGCATTATCTAGCGGATGCATGGAAATTTATACCTGTCACCACTGCACCTCACCCACCCTAGGCAGTAAGGAATTCCAGCTCGGTTTTTCAATATTATGTGTTGCATTGTGCAGTTTTCTGAAAACAAACACCTCAGATTACTAAACAAAATTGCATTTACCAAAATTATCTTGAACGAGTTCGTGGCCTTTTCAAATTACTTTCTGTATGCTCTTTTCCATCATAGCTAAAACACATGGTTTTATCTTATAAAAACCTTACATCTAGATAGAGAAGCAGATACATGTACATGTTCGTTAATTGAAGAATAGTCCTACAGGGTACCTGACAGGTGCTTCCTATATAGTGTTGGGTAGATGTCCCCTACATATTGCTGGCAGATGTTTCCTACAAGGTGTCCAGCAGGTGCCCCTACAAGGGATTGTGCAGGTGTCCCATACAAGGTGCCCTGCAGGTTCTCATACTAGGTCCCTGGCAGGAACCCCCTACAAGGTGTCCTGCTGGTACCCCCTGGAAGGTGTCCTGCTGGTACTTACTACACAGTGTCCTGCTGGTATCCCCTACAAGGTGTCCTGCTGGTACCCCCTGGAAGGTGTCCTGCTGGTACCTACTAGTGTCCTGCTGGTACCCCCTGGAAGGTGTCCTGCTGGTACACACTACACAGTGTCCTGCTGGTACCCACTACACAGTGTCCTGCTGGTATCCCCTACAAGGTGTCCTGCTGATACCCCTTCAGGGAATCCTGCAGGTAACCTGTCAATCAACAGGAAATAATCTTAATATGGATGATGATTTGGATGTGGATGTTGATATTGATGTTTATATGTATGTTGATGTGAGTGTTGATATGTATGTTGATCTGTATGTTGATATGGATGTTGATATGGATGTTGATGTGTATGTTGATATGGATGTTGATATGGATGTTGATGTGGATGTTGATATGGATGTTGATATGGATGTTGATGTGGATGTTGATATGGATGTTGATATAGATGTTGATATGGATGTTGATATGTATGTTGATATGGATGTTGATATGGATGTTGATATGGATGTTGATGTGGATGTTGATGTGGATGTTGATGTGGATGTTGATGTGGATGTTGATATGGATGTTGATGTGGATGTTGATATGGATGTTGATGTGGATGTTGATATGGATGTTGATGTGGATGTTGATGTGGATGTTGATATGGATGTTGATGTGGATGTTGATATGGATGTTGATGTGGATGTTGATGTGGATGTTGATATGGATGTTGATATGGATGTTGATGTGGATGTTGGTATGGATGTTGATGTGGATATTGATGTGGATGTTGATATGTATGTTGATATTGATGTGGATGTTGAGGTTGATGTTATGGATGTTAATATAGATGTTAAAATGTATGTTGATATTGATGTTGATATTGATGTGAGGTTGATGTTATTGATGTTGATATAGATGTTGATATGTATGTTGATACTGATATTGAAGTGGATGTAGATGTTGATATTGATGTTGATACAGTTGATATTGGTATGGTATCTGGGTATTGATATTAATGTAGATGTTGATATTGTTGTGGATGTTGATATTGATGTTGATTTTGATATTGGTGTTCTTTATAGATGGAAGAGGGATGATAATGATAAGAAAATATTAGGCAAAGACGGAAAGCCGATCTTACAGTTTGTTTCTGTACAACGAAAAGATAATCACCAGTGGGCCATTCCTGGGGTAAGTGCTGAAAACTTACTTCTTTGACTGATTTCAAACTATTACAGGATTTGGCCACCCATTTTTCTCTGTTTAGAATTTGAACCTTGTGCTTTCAGGTTTTATAGAGGAAAATGTTTTATAATTCAACAAAAAAATGCAGTTTAATTTGTTTCATTCTTTAATCATCAGTCTAATAGTATATGAAACATTTTCTATATGCCGGCATTAAAATGTCGTGTGTCTGTCCATTTGTTTTTCTTTCCCTACAATCTTGTCTGCCATTCTTCTCCTTAACCATGAAAGGTACAGATGTTATTGTGATATGTCAAAGCATCTGACTTGAAGTAGTGCACCTTTGATTTAAACTTTGATCTGGCACTAAAGGTTGTATGTCCGAGTCTTTGACCTTACATAGACCACATGTGACATCTGCTGATCACTTATTGTCATGGGGTATTAAAAAACACAGTTCTGATGACAGCTGTTAACCAATCAAATTGCGAGAATGCCATTGAAGGGATAATTATAGCATTCATCAACCTTGATGTTTGAATTTCAGGGTATGGTAGATGCTGGTGAAGTGATTACAGCTACACTGAGAAGAGAGTTTGGGGAGGAGGCCCTCAACTCCCTGGAAATGACAGACGCACAGAGGAATAGGATTGAGAAGAAACTAGAAGTTTTATTTAACTCAGGAGAAGAAGTAAGAAATCCTAGGTTGATGTGGTCAGGTGTTTATATATGGTCTGTGTAAACGATAACTGTTAAACTTGTTTTATTAAGAATTGATACAAAATGTGCTCTGTACCAATCTAGGTTAATACTCCATATATGGAAAAGAAAATGAGGACTATCCGTATGATTTGATGAAAACAGACTCTTATCAAAGACCTTCGCAACTGTACAGCACACTAAAATCAAGAATAAATTAATGTGGCAAAGTATTTCTTCTTGTATACTACTGTTTCCCTTTTATAGATTTGCCACTTGAAACTCAGGTTTGTCAAGCCAAAAAACTATTTTTAAAGATATAACCAAGTTATTACTATTTTTTTGTTTTTATTTTTTCATATGTTTCATATCACTATTTGGTTACTAAATAAATGTTGTATGGGAATTTCCATTTAATAAGGTCTATTTTTCTACCTGAGATACATATTTTGACCAGGGATTTTTGATTCCCAGATTGTGCTATGATGATTAAGAGGCAGATGACCTCCTGCTTCCATGTAAACCATCCACTCTTACTTTCTCTTTAGCTTTTTATTCCCCAGTTCCTTAAGAGATGGCCACATCTGTCTGTCAGGTCTGCCTGTCAGTCCATCTGTAGTTCTGTCCTATGTTTGGGAAAAGTGCCCAAACCATTGATTTAACTTTCTCTGTCTCCTTTCTATGGAACAGTATTAACTGAGGCCCTCGTGTCTAAAGTACATGTATACGGATGGCACATAAATGATCCTTCGCTGCTTCTGGTCAGTGCGTTGGTCAAAGTGATGAAGCCATGCACGGGACTAGTGCTGCCACCATATAAGTGAAATAATCTTGTCGTGGCATCCATCAGTAATAAGTAGCGTTCCTAATGAAATATTGAAATGAGGGTTTTATACCCCCATATATTGAAACATGAAAGTATGGCCACCAGTTCTGAGGGTAAAGGTAAGAACTACTGGATTTAAAAACCCTGGATTATATATGTTAAATCGTTTGAACTTATAAGTGCACTTTTAGTTTTTATGAGAACCATCATTGTCTCTTAAAGTTTCGCCATCAGTTGTTTCGTACGCTTTTCATTTGGAAGACTCAGTAAAGTCAGTCAGTACTAGAGAAAAATCTATGAAGCGTGATTAGAAACGAGTTGTCATTAAAAGTGTATACCGTAGTCGATACCTATGTTTTAGCACTACAAATCATGCACATTGTGTGTCAGCACGTTACTGGCATTCTAACCTACATTTTTTTTACCAACTCATCTATAAACAACACTGCCTAAAGTGTTTAAATGATTGTTTTATGTTATTTATGAGGGAACTTCTAATATGTACATTATACTTTTTAGTACATCGGTCGCATGAAAACGCATGTATGTGAAATTTTTTGCATGAATTCTGTCTAAATATGCGTGATTCATGCACCATTCTGCATGAATAGGAACACTGATATGGCAAGCAAATAACAGATTGCAAATATTTTATAGATTTATCGAGGATATGTGGACGATCCACGTAACACGGACAACGCCTGGATGGAGACGGTGGCCCTGAACTTCCATGATGAGGATGGAACAAGTCTGGGACAGATAGACCTCTGTGCTGGTAAGACATGCCAATCAAATAGGTTTTAACTTTATTCCTAGGATAAGAGTGTCTTGTGTAAAATTTTCTTATTCCTCGGATTTTTATCCCTGGGAAGCCGATGTGGCCGAGTGGATAAGGTGCTCGGCTCATGATTGAGAGGTCCCAGGTTCGACTCCTGCTCTGGGAGCTGCCATGTTCTGACTTTCGAATGAGACAGTAAAAACCGAGGTCCCGTGTCATGGTAGGCGTGGCACATAAAAGATCCCTCACTGCTTCGGATGGGTCTGTTGCAAAGGTCTAAATTTGTTTGCAGTGCATCAGGCAGATGCCGTCACCATATACGTGAAATAATCGTGGATTGACGTAAAACAATAATCAATCAATCATTGTTATGCCTAGGATAAAAAAAGTGTTGCATTAAGGTAAAAAGTGGAATAACTTATTCAATGTACAAGTGTAAATATGAATGTTATTACTAGGATAAGCAAATTTAATGTTGTTTAATTTAATATCGAATGTAATTTAATCACACTGTTTCTCTTTTCTGTGACCACACCTTTTATTCCGACAATATATATATTTTTCATGGAATAAGATACTCTGAGTCAGTTCCATGAGAAAAAAACATTATCCCTGCAATAAAGTTATTCCTGGAATAAAAAATTTGAGCAACTGGTTGAAATTCATCGTGTGAAACCCATAGTGTTGATCGTACCGCACAAACCCCGCTGGACAATACAAACAAAAAACATCGGAACTCATTAATATTCATGTCATCAGACACCGCCCCCACAACCAATCAAATCAATCCTGCATACCAAAGGAAGTGTTTGAACTCCTGTTTTGACGGATATGAAGACATAACATCTCTCCATAACCAAAGCTTGTATATTAGCATGTTTCTGAAATTTTTGTAATTCTTTTAATTTGAAATCTTGCAGCATCTTAAGCTTGGTATAATTTACATCGTCGATCGCCGCCATATTACGACACAGGTAACACAACCCCGTTTTGCCGATATTAGGTGTCGTTTCAATGGATCATCACGGTGTCGTGGTGGACCAATGAAAACGCAGGATTTCAGACACACCTTCCGAAGGTTTTTGTTTGTATTGTCCCACGGGGTTAGTGAAGTACGATCTACCCCGTGGGTCTCACACGATGGTTGAAATTCTGAAATTTAATTCTATCCAAGAAGTACTGGTTTGCCCCTGGAGTTGGACTTATTCCATCTCTGAACAACCGGCCCCGGCTGTACTTATCACATTGTCAATCTCATGAGATAAAGAAGGTTAGATGGTAGGACCGTGTCCATTGGTGTTAAACATGCCAGCTTAGTGATCTGATGATCAGGGTCTTATCCTGACTACTAGAAAAAAAAAATTCTCAGGTGATCAGTTTTGCCCTCTACTGCTCACTGCTTCATTCTGGTTTGCCATTTAGTCCAAGTTTGAGGCATTCTGGTATGTCATTTAGGCAAACTTTTGAGGTACCAGACAAGCACTTTCACTGTATAGTGAGATAGTCCACTATAAACCAAGAAAGTCTCACAATGTACTACTGTAGTTCACAATAAAATCTCACAGAAATCTTCTGCACTTTAAGAACATATCCGGAGCGCGAAACTTTTATATCTCTAGATCTGCAATTAAGAGTTCCTCAGATCAAATGTAGTTGAAGACAAGACAGATAACTCTAACTTACATGTAGTTATGAATAAAGCTGCAGGATTGCCAGGAATATTGCAAAAAGAGAAATTTTCTTTGTCTTTCTACAGAAAGGTTTATATGGGAAGGTTTAAATTTCTTTTCTTTATTCAGATTATTATATATCCAATATATTTTACTGCAACTATGAAGAGAAAATATCCGCCAGAAAAGAAGATTTTGAGTAGTGTGTTGATTTTGCCTATATATGGCAATGACAGATTTCTGAATCAGTCAATTGAGGAAGTTGAAGAAACTCCAAATTTTCATTCGGTATCCACATCAGATGTCATTATGAGGCTCTATGATAGACCATAAGAAGAAACTGGTTCAGTTTTTAAGCAAATCTATCCTAAAATTGAATAAGTAGGATATAATTTTAATTGGCTTTGCTCATTACAGGTGATGATGCCATGTCAGTGAGGTGGACAGATTTAAGTAGTGAACTTGACCTTTACGCCAGTCATATAGACTTTATAGCAGAGGTTGCTAAGCGACGGAATGCCAGCTGGTGACCTACTCCATCTTTTTGATAGATACTTCGTTATTTAAATTAGTCATTCTTCATTGTATGCATATCATAGCTAACATAGTGAAAAACTCATGGTGTAATCAGTGTATAAAGATCGTAAGAAATGAACATGTTGATTATAGAACAGTCAGATTACCATAAATTTTGCTGAAATTACTTCTATGTATTCGGATCTTACCTGTTTCAAATATGAGATATGGGAAAAGAAACTTGCTGGTCTTTGCAAACAATAAGCTGATAATGCTAAGTCAATTTATTTTCGTTTTAGTATCACATGCTCAGTTGGTGATATCGTTGTCTGTGGGCCCATTTGCCCATCTTTCACATCTCTATTTCTGATACCAGCATAAGCAACACACCTGGTACTTGGAAACCTACAGTCTCTGTATTCAATGCCAACAAAAACTTCAGGGTATTTTTCATTTTGTTGATTTTAAATACTATATATGGAATATTTCACCTATATCCTGACATCAATTATTGATAGAGGACCTTATTTACTTACTTTAATTCGTTCCCGCTTCCACCAGGACGAGACTTGTTGTAATAGTTAAATGCTTACTTTACAGTGCAGACAGTCCAGGTTCAAATCTCGTGTTTGGCCATAATGCTGAAGAGGTTGGTTATCTCATGCTTTCTTGTTGCGACACAATTGAAAGATTATAGAAAGCGAGCTAAAAAGCCTTGCATTTTTTCGTTCTCCATGACAATAATATTAATACCCAGACGGTTAGTGATCTGTATGTTTAAACTCTTCGCTTGCAAGATCCAGACATTCCAACTAAGTTTTCATGACATAGAGGTGTAAGTGTTTGCCCACTCCGACTACACATATATTCACATATTTTGTACCAGTCCATGTTAACCATTCTGTAGTGTCTATTTTCACCCTTAAAGCAAATAATCAGGAAGCTAATGACGTATACTTTCTTTTCTGTTTTTGTTTTATCTGACGCTCTTGTTTGTTTTGTATGAAATTTCTGTGTTAACATTAGAGTCTTTCTTTATTTTTTATTGTTAGTTTATGTTACAAAACTTCGATGGCAGTTGATACAAAACAGTTAGTGAATTCTTTTTATAGTATATATGAATTTTATAGATTGAAATATGACAAATCATCTTTCAGTATGTCTTCTTTTAAGTGTTTGTGATTCATCTTCTATTATATGTTTGTTTGTGTACACTACATGAATTAAGGTTTTAGGATCAAAATCAAGGACTTCAGATAAAGATGTCTGAAGAAGCCGTCGTGGCAACGTAATGAACATGAAAATGTGGCGACATAATGACGATGAAATGTCGCGACGTAATGAAGGTGGCCTCTAAAAGAACATTGGTTTTGTACAGACAGTTAGTTGTAAACAACAATAAAAGAGGGCTCGTAAAGACAGGTGGTTGCAAAAGACAGATGGTCTGTAAGGCAGGTTGGATTGTAACTGCCTTGCTGTTGTATATACTGTCGCAATACTTGGTTCATATGCGTTGCAGTATTTCCACTTGCTCGTTGTGTCGAGCAGTCAGCGTGCTATTTGTCCATTTTATTAGTGTTCCAAGCTGAACATATCATTGTGCTCTGTTAGTCAGTGCTCATTTGACATTGTGCTTTTGCTTACATAGCGGTAAGACCTGTTGCCTGCCCCTGTGTTTTTGTGCTCCGTACAAAATGCTCTGTGTTGCAGATTGCATAGTGAGATTGTGCTGTGTGTGCTCTGTAAATAATGGTCTGTATTGCAGTGTCATTGTGCTGTTTGTGCTCTCTGTATTTCAGAATGCATACCTGCATTATGCTGTATGCTACACTGTGCTTGCTGGTTCTTTACACTATACAATGTCCCAAGTTGTACATATCAATGTGCTCTGTGCTTCACAGTGCTCATTTCCCGTTGTGCTTTAGCTGTGTGTGTTCACTCCTGACGTGACTAGAGACCTTAAATAAGCATTTACCTGGAAGCCCAGGCAATCATGTTATCATAGGAGAATTCTATTACCATCTCCTGTGACGTCATTTAATGTTGACATTTGATGGTACAATAAAGGGATAGCGAGATCCAACTATAACCAAGCCCATTATGTAGTTTCATCGTGACGTCACAGTCAAATTCATGTTTGATGGGCCATTTATTTATGACATCATAATGAAAAAAATATGCCAAAAGGTGCGATGTCGAGTGTGTGATGAACAGTCAGTTATGGGAAATGAATAGAGATCTAAGAAACATGAAACCTATTACGGAATATACATGTATTAGCCACTAAATATGCTGGAAGAATGTTTTGCATCCAGATACTCCTAGTTTATGGTGTAGTTAGTCGGTTATATTCACCATACTTTCCTGTTTTAATGTTATATTAGATTTACTAACATTATTACTGTTTATGCGATGTCTCATTTTGAAAATACATGTATTTAAAGGCGCAACATAGCCACATGTTTCTTGAAATTGTTTTTAATCTTAAAAATTAATATGTTGAAGTAGCTGTAGAAATTGTATAGTATATGGCTGTTCTGTTTGACTCCCTCTGTATGATGTTATGATGAAAGTTAGCTTCTTCTTAATTGGCGTTTCCAATGAATTAGATTAATTCTTTGTGATACGCATGATTTCAGAGCCCTTTCTACAATTTTATATCTATTTCTTTTTACATTTCACTTAGCTTTACATTTTTGTGACCTTTATTAAATGTAGAATACATTTTCTCAGCTTCTTGTACTACACTATTTGCAGAGTTACATTGAATTATGGGATTTGCGTTGTAGATTTTTGTTAAAGATATTGTTAAGTCACTACTAACCCTACGCAAAAGGTAGATATAACATCAAATTCATTTAAGATGACCCTACATAGACAGGGTGATTTAATGCAGTTTGGAATATTAGTAGGAATATGATTTTCAGGACTGAAGTCGTATTGTAATTATACATCCCTTATATAGTATTCATTTAAAAAACAGTAAAAGCAAATAGTAATGATTCAGTTTTAATTATCTACTCCATATTTCAATTATTTTTTTTTATGATATTGTAAAGAAGTGTAACGCAGTGTATGGCTGTAACCACAAATAGACAATGCTTCACACCCCCTGATGTGAGAATGGTCAAGCCTCATTAGGGTTTTGCTGTACACCCCTGTTATTGTACTCATTGTGAAGTGGATGGGTATATACTCAAGTTCCATGCAGAAAATGATAATTCAGTTTTACAATTTGCAACTCAGTAGTTGATCTTTTGTTAAGAAAATGAATCAGATTCCTTTCATTGTGATACTGTGATCATAATTTGGAATTATTTCTCTGTATTTTATTTGTTTGTTATATATAATATGATAAATTGAGTATGTCGTAGAGAATTATAGTATGTATCATGTGATTTACAAATCATTTTAGATAACATATTCAACTAAATTCATCCAATTTATCAAACTATAACTTATGTTATATTTAGTCGTATGATATAATTTAATAATAAAGTTATAAAGTACCGTAAATCACTTCTATTTCATGTGACTTATTTGCTATTGTGCCCTTTGGATATATTGGTAATACATTAGTTTTGGGAGAGCCCATGCTCTTATCATAGTATTATGCCAAATCAAGGAAAGGGAGAACTTCCAATTTCGCATGGAATCATGATCCAAGAAATAAAATCATTGTAAATAACGAGTGATTTACAGTACTGTTGTTTTTACTTTTATCACATGTTAATATTGACACCTCGTTCTCTGATTATATATTCAATCCGATTCATGAAGTATAAAATCTAAAATCGGTATTCAAAAGCTTGCCAACATTGCTTAATGCTTATTGCTCTCACTTCCACAAATTGTCATTGACACTTGGATTTCCTATACAAATGCGACATGTACAAGATTTTTCAATTCTACATTTGTGATGCATGAATTGTCTGTTTGTTCAGCTGTGGAGGATCTCACCTCTTTTAAAAAAGTGAAGTGAAATGGAAGGATTGTTTCACTTTGTGTTGTGTTATTGTAAGCTATGGAAGTGAGAAATAGTGGAAAAGAAGATGGATTAGATGTTTTAAACGCTAATAAAGGAGCAAGGTCGTTAAGATGCCATTTTGGCCCAACATTTTGGCAGATTTTTGTTCAGCAATTTGTGGTAGTCGATACTCCACTAATAAAATCCTTTCAAACTACACCAAGGTCTTTGACCTTGTTGCAGTGGCCGTGACCTTTGACCTACATTTCAAAATTTGCCTCATTTGGACTATGTTGTTGCCCGCGGCATTCATGTTTCACAAACATCTTGTTCATTTTAAATGAAAGAAGACTAATTAAGTCTTAATTAAGCAGGGAGGTTAATTTGAATTCTCAAAGCAGGCATATATATTAAGTAATGTAAAATACCAAAGTAACTGACGTCACATAACTATGGCACAAACAACAATGTTCCACAGTGAACATTTAGGGACCCCTGAAATTCATTCGTGAGGACAGGTGGCCAGGAGGAGTGTGGGTCATTTGTTTAGCTAGAAAGTACATATATTTCATAAAAGAATAGCATTGGTGAAAGCCTGCACTCTATACATAAAAAATTGAAATCGATGAAAAATCTGCAATTTGTTCTTAATTATTCAAATCAGACAAAATGGTTAATTTTTTCTAATATTGTAAAGTGTGCAGAAATAACAGATGACCCATTGCTGTAATCATTACACAGATGACCCATTGCTGTAATCATTACACAGATAACCCATTGCTGTAATTATTACACAGATGACCCATTGCTGTAATCATTACAGCTTTGTATTAAGCTTCCATTTAGATATACGTATCATCAGGAGGCTTGAAATCATCTTGCATATGGTGGGCCATTTTAACCAATTACCGACCCTTCTCCTTTATCAGCTCAGTGCACATCATTTCAGACGTGTTTTATTTATTATTTTAAATTGTATGAAAGGGTTTTAGAGTGACCAAAACACAGAGTGGGTAGGGAAAGGGTTAGATACATGTGATACTCCTGTGTACTCTCTGTCCAGTAAAACCTTAGTGTTAAGTTTATATTTTATGATTGTAGACAGTTCGTTTATGTAATAATTCAATATTTATCATGAAATCCCTCTATCTCTGTGTATTGTATGTGCTTTGTATATATATATATATGTATAATGTAGATGGAGATGTTTTCGCCAATATTAATATGTCTGAGTTATAAAAATTATATCAAGCGAGTAGAGGTATGTTTGTTGATCCATTAAAATCAAAATAGGTCTTTCTAAATAATTAATCACAACACTATATGTATTCTTGTCTTCATTTATTTTTCTTCATGTCAATAACAAGGAAAATAAGTATAGGGATGTGAACTCGTTTACTGAGTATGGAGGTGCATTTGTTCATACGTATTAGATTTGGTTCAATGATGCATAATGATTGTTTTTTTTTTGTGCCATGGTGCATATAGGAAGATCGAAAATTTGCAAGGCGGGGGCCGGGGGATCCAGTCAAGTTAAATAGGGGGAGGGGGCCAGATGGTTGGAACCTATGATTTTCAGTAAGTTATATGGGGGAATGGAAGAAATGAATTTTTGACGAATTCCAAGGGATCCAGACCCTCTTTACACCCCGCTCCCCTCCCCTAAATCTATGCATGGTACATATAAAAAAAGCGGAAGGTTTTGGGTTCGATTCCCGGATCAGACCATAATGTTTTAACCCTGCCTGTTACAGATTTGGTGCCACGAGAGTGACCTTCATATGAGCCAGAGTTTTTTTTTCTGTCTTGGGTTTCAAGTGTTTGTAAACCTCTTGCTGAGGTGGGGATTGTGCCGGATGTTTGTTCAAATAGCTCAGTGGTGTTTACGTCTTTCTTTAAGGCGGAAGGTTCGGGATTCGATTCCCGAGAACGGTCATAATTTTCACCCTGTCTGTTACAACTCTTACAGTTGTCTTAAAAAGTTAAGTATGTACTTTACTGTTATTAATAGGAAAATATGACAAGGGGAGGGGCTTTATATTACAATAAATATGATTTATCATATATATAACTGTATGATTTATCATATATAATTGAAGTCGGTGTGGCCCATTGGATGAGGTGCTCGGCCTGTGACCGAAAGTTCCCGTGTTCAGTTCCCGCTGTTGGCACACCAGTGTTCTGTTTTTCAGATGAAACTGTAGAAACCAAGGTTGTGTGTCACGGTAGGCGTGGCACATAAAAGATCCCTCGCTGCTTCGGGTGGGTCCGTTGCAAAGATAAAAAATATCCATATATCTCGAGTGCAAATATGTATTATCACGAGTCTAATATGAATTAAAATTTCAATGAATTTTCAGTTTACTGGTAAACAAACAAATCTGGCGAGATCATAAGCGGGATTATTTATATTTTATATGGATTTAGAAAATAGTGTGAACTCTGGCACAAATCCGAAAAAAAAAATATCTGAAAAAGTAAAAATATCATCGATAAAAGGCTGAAATCCATCCAGAAACTTAATAAATAAATAAATATAGTACATGTAACATACACGGTATTTATCTTTCATTTACTGGATAAACGCTGAGTGGCCAACAATTTGTGAATAGAGATTGTTTTTTTTTTATGAGAAACATTCAAGTATATAGAATTTTGATTCCTTCTTGTTTCACGTTATGTTCTTTGTTTCTTTATTATGCAACGTTACACTGAAAAGGGACAGGCTTGTTGTTGTGTTTAAGCGCCTGACATTCAGTGCACGTAAAAGTTATTGAAAGCACCACTCTACCGACCAATATTACGCCAAGAGTAATCCACATATGTGGTAATGGCACTCGGTCTTAACGTATGTCACAGGTATTTCAACCTAAGCGATCTTTTTCATGTCACGTGACATGGGATTTCGGGTTTTAGTGTATCACCCGGCGAGCCGCCTGTTGGATTCGTACCTAGGACCTTTTGATAAACAAAACCTCATTTAATTACAACAAATTTTACGCCAAAACATTTCACGATCTGCAGTGTAGTCATATTTTTGATAATTCTATTTTGCTGACACTTGATTCGTATGTTGTATTCAAATGATGATGATGGTGATGATAAAAATGGTGATGATGATGATAATGACGATGATGCTGGTGATAAAAATGGTGGTGATAATGATTATGCTGATGATGATCCAGAAATTGCAAAGCTCTGTGTATTTTTGTTTGTTCGAAAAAAAAGGGGGGGGGGGGTTTCAGAAAGAGGAGTCTAAGCAGGTTATGGAATGTAAAAATTACCTATTGACCTATTGTGTTCTATTATGTGATGTATGTTCCTATTATTTATTTATTTTTTTTTCTTATGATTTCCTACATCATTACGATCACCGCGTAACCAACAGACTCTGAGTTGTGGTTAGGTTCATGCTATGAAACAAGAAAAAAAAAAAACAAAGAAGATAGAAAAGAAATATAGAATATTGGTATTAATTAACTATAAATTTGATGCATCAAACATATGTATGTGCGTTAGATGTGAACAGAAAGGTGGAATGTTTGTATTAATTAACATGAAAATTCATTATGTTGTTTTCTTTATGTTGTAAAGTGAGTAATGTTACACCATGTTCATTTTAGGTGTATGTACGCGCATCTAACTCTGTATTTATTTGTGATAGTTGATTACTTGCAAAGGAAAACAGAAGGTAAATATCATATTATTGCATGGAAAATATAAACTTTCAAATTCACAATCAGTTAAAGGCCATTTCCATCGACGTTGACAAAATACAATCAGGATATGATGAATGTACTGAACGACAACTCTTTATAGATAAAACAAAAATAAAGAAAGAAAGAAAGAAATAAAATAAAATAAAAATCAGCACTTTGTATCCGTATAGTACGTAGATAATGTTCAGTATTTCACTACTTTCACGTTTCTTCCAATCTCCCCGATCCACGCACGTCCCTCGCTGTCTACATCAACGTACCTTGGCTCGTTTAGTCCAGGATATTGTAAATATTGGAGAAAGTTTCCATCCTTGTCCAGAATGTGTATATTGTGGTTGTTGATGTCGGTAATGAAAACACGGCCATTCCTATCAGTACTGACGTTACAGGGTTTGAATGATGTCGTATCGGAGCCTGTATATGTGTACCGTAGTCTGTGGTCTTTCCCAAATACTAATAATCTTCCTCTGTCACACACGTATAGATCCTCGTTCACTTTATTCACAGCTACGGCACATGGATCGGAAAACAAGTCTGGATCAAATTCATATAGAACTGTACCTTTACTACTGTACTGGATGACCCGGTGTTCCTTGCTGCCTGACGTCACGACGACGTCACCGTTACTTAGCGAGCATATTGCATGTGGATTGTACTGCGTGTGAAATAATGTACTTAATCTCCGTGATGTCGCTTCCTTTGAAGCTGACTTGATACAGCGCTTGCCAGTAATGAGGACATCTCCATTTAAAGTGGTGAATCTATTGAAGTCGAAGCCTATGTTGATAGTATCCAGTACTTTGCCGTGATGATTCATCAGCTGTACACGTGTCCAACCAGTCCTCACCCATGCCCGACGTAATGACGTGGTACAGGCGATGTCTGGATAACAATAACCAAAAACAAGATCGTACAAGCCGCCAGGATTATCAGGAAGGAAGGATGATATTACTACCGGCGTGGATAGCAATAACGTTACAGATGCGGACGCTTGTGGTACTTGTGGTATAGGTTTTACAGTAGCTGTGACATTTCCTGCATCGAGTGAGACTTTTTTTCTTAAATTCTGTACAGATAAGTTTAGGTCCCCGATCATTGTGGAAATCGTTTGATCATCAATTTGACCTGAAGTGTAGCTAGGAGGTGACGGTCGGGTGAGTGCTGGAAGGGCTTTCATATCGGCGATATCAAGCTTGTGTTCTAATAGACCGATATCACTTATTTGTACAAGTTCCTCTAGTTGTTCAATATTTCTTTTGAATTGTTCATACTTATCGTTTATTGACTTTTCTTGTCCTTGAAGTATCGTTTCTTTCTTTTCGCTTATTTCTCTAAGTTCACTTCGAATTTTAGATAAGCTTTTGTCGACAGCTTCATGGATACGATTTGCATGGGAAACCAAATCTTGGTCAATTTTCTGGATGGTATCCTTGTATTCAGTCGTTGTCTTTTTGGCTTCGAGGAGGAGATTTTTCCATCGAGTCATATATTCCTGAAATGGCCCTCCCAACTCTGTTTTTACGCTTTCTGTCTTGTAAAAGATTGCGCTCTCTATTTCTTCCATACCATGTCCCTTATGTGATGTTATGGCACATATTGCACAGCACGGTTCACAACATCTTTTGCACCAATAAATGAATTTATTGTCAGTGTGTTTCTGGCAAATTCGTTTCATTCTCTCTGAGTAGAGGACAAACTTGTGAGTTTTCCTTTTCTTTTCGTGTTTTTCTTTACATTCTATACAGAGAACGTCTTCACAATTCAGACATTGATATTGAGCGGGGTTCTCGCAGCCGTTGACCTCACACGGAGTTGGTCGCTGGAGATCTGCCATTTCTCTACAAAACAAAACGTATAATACGGAATTTTCAGAAATGAATTTAATCGCCAAGGACAGATAACTCCTACTTTGAGACAAAATGGAACCTTGTGAGACTTTCTACAAATTATAATAAATAAATTCAGTTCTTTGTGGATGAATCTCTAAGAGGAAATTTGAGAGAGAGAGAGAGAGAGAGAGAGAGAGAGAGAGAGAGAGAGAAACCCGGTATAGAAAGACTATCTGCATTTAGTATAAAATTATTTCCAAATTATAGGGAGGCCCAAACTCTTTCCTTAAAAACACATGAGATACACTTTTTAGATACCTTTAAATAATTTGTATCACAATATACCAGAGAATAAGTAAGTTACATAGCATGTTTTATAGTCAACAAACTCTGAAAATTTCACGGGTTTATCTCGAGTACTTTACAAGATATGAGGATTTGAAAATGGACAATATTGCATTTTTACACATTTTTCAAGCAAATGAAAATGCACAACCTCCTAATTTTATGAGCGTATAACTTAATCAGCTATGCATAAAATTTGTGATTTATTTATATTAATCTACTCCATGTACTACAGGTATTACGGAAAAAGATAAAAACATTGGTTGTAAGTCTTATTATCTCAAATATAATCTCTTAAACTTGAGGAAGAATGGTTTTTCACTTTGATGATAATGACGAAGTCCAAATGTCCAAGGTCATTTTTCTAAAAACTTATACAAGGATTCATAATAATGTAAAAAGTTATTTAAAATGGTTACTTATGAGGATATTTGAAGGAATTTAGATTGTATGACAAAAAATAAGCTCTGTATAAGCAAAAACATTTTTACCTAAATCAGGGGCGGATAACTCTTTTAAAAAAATGTGAAAAATATCACATACCTTTTAATTTATCATAGTATAGCTTAATGTTTTATACTAATCTACTATATGTATTATATTCATTATTTTAAAAACACAAAAACTTTTATTAAAAGTGTTAAAATCTCAAATATAAACTCTTCATGAATACAAATTGTCGTAAAGTTTGGTTGATTTCAATTCCTGTTCTTTATTTTTCCTTCATGATCATCCTTCACAATTAACAGGAAATCTGATAACTAGTCCTTGTCTTTCATTAATATGAATACCCAGTGTATTAAGATCGCTAATTAATATCTTGAACGCTGTTGAAATGTACGAAATGAAGGTTGATATTTGCTAGGTCAAACAGCCAGTTGAGGTGATATTACGTAATAATTTAGCCGCAGAGGTGACAGGTGATCGCCCTAGACGGCGTTACCTCGATATACTCTCGATATATTGAAAATATTGCAACTTGATTAGGAAGTCAACTATGAAAGATATTATAGAATTCGTCTTGGTACTGGCCATCTGATTGGACATGACGAAGCGTCAACGCTGTCGCTGGTGTTTTCGTGCGAGCTGTACTGAAAAACACACTTTTTCGAGTGCCAATTGCAGGTATATCGGGAATATTAAAATTAGAATTATTTTCTATAAAGTCTTCAATACACAGTTATCTAAATAAAAAATTACAAATTTAAAACTTTTATTTCTTTTTTTTTTTTTCGTGAGTCTTAGGTCACGCGACGATTGGCGTTTCGTAATACCTTAACACAACTTGTTCTCTCATTGTTATATACTTGTTCTCTCATTTTAATATCTACAGTGGCGGATTTAAATTTATAGGGATCGCTCCCCCTTTTTGCCACAATTATGAGCAAATCTTCAGATTTCGCCCCTAAATTGGCAGAGTATTTTGGTTTTTATTGGACTTTCACTTGTGCGCCTCCCCCCCCCCCTCCCATTTCGGAAATTCTGGATTCGCCACTGATATGAATACCAAAATTAATTAAAGAGGATTAAAACCAAATCATTTGAATCAAAATAGGCGCTGAGTCTCGTCATTTTTCCTTTAACAAAAATATCTTCCTTAAATATGAATAAATTATCCCCCCGCCCCCACCTTCCTTTCGCAGAGGTCTAGACTTATCTGCAATTAAAATGTAAGTCTGAAGTTGTAAACAGTGGGGTCAATGTAAACTAAATGATGAAATGATGTCTTATTTTATCGCACAATATATGTCTTGGTATTTATTACATTGAAATGTGTATTTCTGTACATAATTCTATACGACAATACGTGGAGGTCGCCCCGAGTCAGAGGAAACTCGTGTAAAATCGTATTAATAGAGCTACAAAATTTCAATAAACTATATGAAATCGTCAAATATTTAATTAATGTAAATACCAATAATTATCAATTCGAATGTAAAAATCGTTCACGGTAAGTATTAACCCACGCGCCTACGCCGTTCTTCAAATTACATCATGAATGATGAAATGAAACTTTTGAGAAATAAAACTTTGTAAATAATAGCTACGGGGTAATTTTTTCGCAAACAGGATAATCATAATTACTTCTATAGACATTGCTTTCGTTATGTGTTCTCTTATTTGAGAACATTATAATGTACGATTGTTTAATATGTATATCGATGTAATCAAATAACTCGTGAAACAATATGGCGGACCGTTGTTTTGGCAAAGAGGAAGACGCTATCTTTTTATTTTTAAATGTTTGTAGTCATTTCTAGGTATATTTTCATAAAAATGGTATCAAATGAATCGGGGGAAACATACTTATCGCATATTATGGGCCGGTAGAAATAAATTAAAAAGTGAAAATTATATATTTAAAAAACTTATGTGTGCCCGCATCGTACATCGTTTTCGCTTCGGCGATCAGCTGTTTACAGGTAATGGACGTATCTACCTGAAAAACCCCACTTCACTGGATTTGATACATTCGTGACCCCGAACAACGCCAGTGAACATATCGCTTTTATGCTCATTGATTCTGAGCGCGCCGTCAATTATAAGGCAAAATAAACATCTCGCTGTACCGCCGCGGTATTGTTAGATATTTTAATGATTTTAGCTATTTTCAAATTGCCCTAATTTCTTTATTTCTTCTCCAAATGAGATGAAATTTAAGAAATGAGAAGATATCAAAATGAATATTCTAATGATATGATTTTGATTTACATGTTAAAAATATTTCCCGATAAATTATTGATGCGAAAATTGCAAACAAGGCATTTTGATTAATTTGAACTAAGTCATTTGCGATGGGCCTCACTACAAATTATTGGGGTTGGAATGGTGGGATGGGGGTGGCTAGGTAGATTGAAGCCAAGCCCCAAGTCAAATAGGTATATGTCATAAGCAGTAAGAATACTGCTATATAGTATAGGTAATACAGATGGTTTAGTTACTGTTAAATAAAGAAGTCAACATGTAAAGATGATGGATAAATCCAAACCACAAGTCCAAAAATCATGAAACCATAGGACATACAAAATCAGTGAAAATGAAAAACAAATGGAAAATAACAAAATATGTCTACTTGAAGAGCATATGTGAACCCCTGTGATGGAGTGAGATCAGGTGCCCGGGGAGAGTGAGCATCTCCTGCTTGCTAGCAACACCCGTCACATATACCCAGTAGAAAGAGTCAAATCGTGTGAATTCCATATGTATTTATATATGGAGAAGTCGAAGTAGGTAAGCTTCTGGTATAGAAGGTGTCAAATCTGTGTAAAGTAATCGGAATCGGTCTCAGTCCAGAATATCATTTAAAAGTCTGGATAACGAGATATCATATGGAGTAATAAGAGTCTCGTAACGACCGTAGAACTTCCTCAGTGACTATGCTAGTCTAGCACATATATAACCCTGGTTGAGCAGCTTAACTGAAAGTCGCCTAGCCCTCAGAACAAAGTCATTATAATTTGAACATGCTCTGGAATAACGTATTAACTGAGATATGAATACGCCGTATGCGGGCGATGATGGAATGTTGCTACTTATGAAAGGAAAGTTTGTGATAGCGAAATTGAAATCGTCACGTTTGTCATAGAGTGAGGTGTTTAATTGACCATTAATGTCGAAAGACAACATAATATCTAAATACGAAGTAGAATTACTAGTTTCTGTGGTTTCTTTGACCTCCAGTTCACTTGGATAGATGATGCTAAGGTAATCCGCGAATGAAGGATTATTAATTGAAAGCAAGTCATCTATATATCTGTAAGTAAAATTGAAGCCAAGAGCCAATTGTTTTTTTCCTTGCGAAAGCAAAGACTGAAAGAACTCAGCTTCGTATGAATAAAGGAATATGTCAGCCAGAAGCGGAGCACAGTTAGTGCCCATTGGAATGCCGATAATTTGTTGAAAAACCTTACCTCCAAACACCACAAAAATGTTATCGATAAGAAAGTTCAACATCTGGATGACAGCTGTTTCAGTGTATTTATTTTTTGAATCAGAATTTTCCCTAACAAAGTAAGTTTTATCGTGGCCTATTACTATATATTTGAATTTGCGGCTTCCGTTTTTACTAGTAAATGCATTTTGAATACTTTCCGCTAATCTGTCTTTTAATTTCTGATGAGGGATCGTTGTGTAAAGAGTCGAAAAGTCAAAAGACTTGATGGAGTGAATTTTAGTAAAACTTTTAGATTTTAGATGTTCTAACAACTCTTTTGAATTTTTAAGGATCCACATTTGATTAATTCCACTTCTGGAATATACTGTTTCGCAATATCTATAAAGGCCAGATTTAATTTCTGATAATATTTTTGTGAGAAGCATCGATACAGATTTTGTGGAACACTTCGAGGAACCAGCGATAAAGCGTTGTTTGTACGGAGTTTTGTGCATTTTTGGAATACAGTACAAATATGGAAGTTCTAAATTCAATTTATTTGAGTCAATACCAAACGTATTGAGGACAGATTTATGATTCTCGAGTACTTCCGAAATCGAAAAGTTCGTGAGAATATAAGTAGGATTTCCTGGAACTGAATTTAATCCTAATTCTTTCACTAGGCTGTCAAAGTAATATTTCTTACAAGTAAATGTATAATTTTAAGATGCTTTATCTGCTGGTGTAATGATATAATGTTCTTGGAGGAAGGTAAGTTCTCTGACAACATCAGCATCTTTAAAAATAGATTCGAATCTGGTGTTTACAGAACCTTGTAATTTTTTAAGTTTTGATCTCAGCAGTACTGCAATAGATTTTATCCATTCCGAAAGAGTGTCGACTTGTACTTCCTCTCTTTTTGCCCATCGTGTGGCATTTTCCTCGCAGCAGTTCATAATATTCTCAAAATTTTGGCTCCATGTGAATGATCTGGGTTCTCTGTATTTTGGACCTTTAAGTTAAAATTCTCTTAATTTAGTGTTTTTAACTATATCGAGATCACCAGTAATGACATGTCAGACAACGATACAGCATATGAGCAAATAAGGTCCTTATAACGACCGTAAAATTTCCGGAGTGTTGACATAAGTCGTGATATCTCATATCCTTGTTTGAGTAGCTTTTCTCCTAGTAATTAGCTTCGATAAATGAAAGAGCAATATTCAGATGACGCTCGCGCATATGGAATCAATTGGGATACATAAACACTGTACGCAGGTGATAAAGGAATGTTGCTACTAGTATATGAAAAGCTAACAATGGGGAAACTAAAGTCATCACGTTTGTTATAAATTGAAGTAGTAAGTTTACCATCTCGGTCGACATCAATAAGTAGATCTAAATATGAAGTACATGAATTGGATATTGTAGTGTCCTTAATTTCAAGTTCCTTTGGATATATTGTATATACGAATGTATAAAAGTTTTTGTTATTTATAGTTAGTACATCATCAATATATTTGAATGTAAAATTAAAGGACAAAGCCAATTGCTTCTTATTTTGACCTATAAGATTTTGTATAAAAGTCAATTTCGTACGACGAAAGGAACAAATCGGCTAGCAAAGGAGCACAGTTAGTCCCCATAGGGATTCCGATGATTTGTTGGAAGACCTGGTCACCGAACGCAACATATATATTGTCAATCAATGAGTCCAGCATGTTTTTATGTCATCTTCAGAGTACTTATTTTTCGATTCAGAGTGGTTTTTCACAAAATATGTATCTGGATATCTTAAAACAATAAATTTATATTTGCGCGAACCCTTTTTGGTGAAGAAACAGTTATCAGAAAAGACTTAAAGACGTCGTTTGACTCTTAGAATACATATCACAGAAATGACTTACCTCCCCTTTCGTCCGTCACATTGAACAGAATTGAAAGTAAAAGAGATCGATATAATGCAATATAAAAAATCAAAAGACATAAAGTCGTTGGACTTGATATCACTGACATTACTCACATAAAGGGATTCTTAATTGCTCCGATGAACAGTCTGACTACCTCCCTATCTACAGCCTCGGCAAGTATAAGTTTGAATTTGACGAAAAGAAGGTGCGACTAAATCAGACGGGTGACCGATATGTAAACGACTCGGTTAGATCATCATCATCACATAGGCTTGTCCTTATCAAAAAATCACTAAGTTTGATTTCTATAGATAGCATGTTTCACTGTACACATATAAGCTAGTGTACATCATTTTGTTAAGGTGTGACGGTAGATATAGATTTGTATGATCTAAATGTGTATGTGACGCAGCGAGCAGATGCCATTGAATAAGTAGAATTTTAGTATTTTGGCTTAAACAAACAAATTAAGTAAGGATATGTAGTCCCGTAATTTATACCCTACCGCCTGTTACTGTAACTTTCATCTTCCGATTTTTCCACACTTTTCCACACTTTTCCACACACACACACACACACACACACACACACACACACACACACACACACACACACACACACACACACACACATACACACACACACAGGGGGGGATCCATGTTTAAGAGTTTGGGGTGAAGCCAGGCGAGGTGCCTATGGACTGCATAGGTATCAAGCAGGAGCCCAGCTGAGGGGACAAAGAAGGTGAGTCCCCCTTAAAGCTCCTGCAATTTGGCAAATTTTGGAATTAGAAAATTGCGCATTTTCACTTAGCTTGGCAATGCCTGTCTAGATTTTATGTTCTTCGCGAAGCAATAACAAGCAGGAGTATGTAACTCCAGTCTAATTTTCATTTAAATTCACTGTTTTCAGTCGATACCACAGGTGCCATGTAAAGGAAGCTTTCTGTGATGTTTATTATGTCTTCTCCATACTCTGGGATGTTTGGTGTACACGTGGTGGATTTTGTCATAGAGCTGAGTCTGTTCTGATCTTCAAATAAATCTGAAACATCAATACTACGCAAATATAGAATGGCTAAAAAGCCGTTACGGCCTGCCATGCATGTAAGCTTTTTAGTCAGGAAAGGTTGGGGTTTGGGTGGAAGCCCTGAACCTGGACAAAAAGACCTTTCTTGGGCAAAAGTTTTTGACCAAAGGGGCTGAAACCCGCATCCCCTGCCTACTACCGCCGATAGAGGGAGCTTATTGAACGATCGTTTGTATTGGATTTTGTTTCACTTCTGACTGTATAGGGAAAGAAATCAAATCAAATTAGACTATACAGTATAAACATCTCTACTGTAAGAAAAGCCATTACACGATTTCAAGACTACTCGAGGGCGGGGATCAAGTTCAAAATTTCATATGCACTAGATCACATAGGGAATACTTCTAGCTCATAATCATATCTCAGAGGAGTAGCGATAACAAATTGTTGAAGGACGGACGACGAATATATTGGCAGATTCGGTTTAAAGGCTAAGTGAAAAGCTGGCAGAGTTGAGGTTATCGATTCGATTCCCAGGTTTTACCACTATGTTTATTTCATAACGCTTACCGTTATGACATAATATACATTATTTTTTCTAATAATAAAGAAATTATATTTGAGCCCTTTCAGTAAGAATGGATAAATAATAAGAAAAATGTTGTAGAGATTTCTTTAAAAAAAAGTCATAATAATTCAATTAATATATAATTGATTACATAAAAATACGAAAGTAACTGGTGTTGCATGACTATGGCACTAACAACAATGTACCACAGTGAGCATTCACGGACCTCTGAAACCAGGTGCTCGGGAGGAAGAGCGTTTCCTGTTTGGCTAACCACACCCGCCCTGAATGCCCTTACATACAGACGAATAAAATATAATTCAGCACTGTATATATACATGAATGTGAACAAACACTATGTAGAAGATGCCACTACCTCACAACATCGGGAAAAAAGATATAAGAACACTTAAGTCAGACCCTCCCGACCACTACACTTGGTCCTTATTCGGATTTCAAGAGTAGTTCCTGTTAGGTTCAAATCAATAGGAAAGCAAGAATAAGATACAGTTTTATAAATGTTCACAGTAGATATATAAATAGTTTATCTATCACCTTTTCTGTACTTGGTGCTGTATGTTTCAAAAGTAAATTAGTAAATCATTCCCACGAAAAACCGAGAGTAATACGTCTCCTTCCATTACTCTGTGCGGAATCTAAGGTAGCAATGTCTACAAGAAACAAATAGCAATGTAGACACAGTGTCTTCTGCTATTATTGTGTGCTCAAACTGAGGGAGCAATGTATACAAGGAACATAGAGTAATATAGACACAGTGTCTTCTGCCATTATTGTGTGCTCAAACTAAGGGAACATTGTACACAAGAAACATAGATTAATGTAGACACAGTGTCCTATGCCATTACTTTGTGCGTACACTGAGGGAAGTATAGTACAGACGGGATGCGTAGAACAATTTCTGTGCGAGGATTAGTGATGTCAGATAGTTACACGTTATGTTGTTGTTGAAGTCAATGCGCTAATACCAGAATACATTGAAACATTGTTGTAGATTGTATATATATAGATACACGTGGAAAAAAGTATCTCGTGCGCGCTACTTACATGTAGTAAGTCGTGTGAAAGAGATTGTTATGTTGTGCGTACGATATAAAACATCATGCGCACGAGATAATTATGTTGTGCGCACAACTTACTAAGTTGTACGCACCAAAATAGCAATGTCGTGCGCACGATTTTATCAGCCAATAGCAGCACATCTTATATTATTGCTTTGGGATCTTTTGATTACAGAAATTTAGAAACAGTTCTCATTGAAATTAGGAACCATGGTGCTTCAGCTACATTTCATAATTTTGTTTAAATCAGGGGCTGATCCAGGATTTGAAAATAGTATGGGGGCCACGTCAGGCGACTGGTCTGCGACATCCATTTTGTGGAATCCATTTGACACCATGAGGTGATCCCCATTTTTGGATTAAAAAGTAAAAAGGCGCCCCATATTCATTAATTATTAAACTGATATTAAAGCACTTTTTCACAATGTACTAGTTCAAATCTTTTTTTTTTCTTCGTTTCATAGCAAAATTATTAAATGATGCAGATGTAACTAATACGCTATTGTTAGACAATTAGAACTGTTCGTCATCAGTGGTTACTGCTGAGTGTTGATTTTGTGTACAACATGTTTCTACTAGGATTAGATAGTGTGTTAGTCCATTAGACCAGTCTGTAGAGCGTGGGGTTTTAAAGACAACGGTCGTTAGTTCAAGCGTCTCTGAACTACTGCTATAAAATTGACTTTCGACTAAGACACCACACACGAAGTGGTTGTACACAATCACGTGAAGGTTTTCAATAGTGTAGGAATGTTAGAACTGTGGTACTTTTATTACACTTGTAAAGCACTGGATCATCAAACATGTACGGGGAGTCATGCGCGGATACAGAAGGGGAGGGTACCCACCCCCCTGGAATCTGAAAATTTTACAAAAAAAGGTAATATTTGGGCATTTTTGGGGTTGGACCCCCCTCGTCTAAGAAATAAATTTACTTTTCTTTTTGGTTGGACCCCCTCTGACAAAAAATTCTGGATCCGCGCACGGGGAGTTGTGAAGAGGCTACAAGAGGTGATCACTACATAATAATCTTCTAGAAAATCTTATATATCAGAGAAGACCCACTATATGATAGCCTCATTCCCATTGCCATATCAGAGGAAAAGTCAAAAACTAATATTTGCAGGCTTCAAAAGGTGAGAAAAAGTACTTAATACCTGCGGAATTGAAAATGTGGGAGACTTTGGCTAATACCTGCGGGCTTGAGAATGTGGCGGAAGAGCTACTATATAGCCAATTTTCCCCAAGGAGGAAGAGCTACTATATAGCCAATTTTCCCTACGAGGGAAGGGGTACTGTATAGCCAATTTCCCCTATGGGGAAGAGGTTCTATATAGATTGTCTTCCGAGTGGGAGACCTCCTATATCCGTTAGAGCTAATATATTCCGCTTCTTCCCAGGGGGTTACTATATAGTTAGCTTTCCGGGATAAATCTACTGTGAGGGGAAGACCTACTATATGACACCGGCATTTACTGTTTCCCGTCTTCTCTCTGGCAAATATAAAATGTCGGTGTAAACCTCATTATCGGGTCACAATTTCATTTTTATTAATGTTCAGTTTATTGCCATGGGGTTGAACTACCGTATATAAAATGTTTTAAAATCTTCTACGCTTAAAGGATTTCTCGTAAACAAAAGCATTCTTCTTTTTACTTTAATTGATAAAGAAGCTCTCTGCTGCACTTGTTCAAAAGATGTAATATGACCTTATATGTATTAAACAAACACTGAATATAACTCATATAACTCATTTGCTTTATCACTTATGTTCTGAAAATAGGATGACGTGTTTTAGATAATTTGAAATTACAAAAACCCTTTACATATGCACATTCCTTTGTTTTGTTATCGATCTTACGCAAGTCCTATCCTAAATTATATATGTCATGTGCGCGCATATGTCTTATGATCAGAATTTGATAACAGTATCTTCTCTTGTCTACCATCGTCGAAGTGTGTAATGTTTATAACAAATGTTTTGAATTATTTTGAGAAAATTAAATACATTTAGACTTCTTTGGAACTATATATACATTGAACAATGATTACAGCAAAAGATAAATTTTACGAGAAAAGCTGGGAAGATGCCCCTTTTTTATTTTTGGAAAAGAATTCATACATAATGTGGTTGACTGAAACACTATCAACTAGTCATATACCTCAAAGTTGGCGGGATAAGGTAGCAACTTCAATTAGATTTTATACAATTGAACCTTCAATTGACCGTCCGAAGTCGGTATCGTAACAGTAGCACAATCGAATATTTTTGTAATGTCGTTCCTATTATTACAAATTTTTTTTGTGCATGTCCTTGGTGATTTGTGTCATACAGCTTTGTCAGATATCTTCTGTTTTCTCTTTTTATTGAAAGGATGATGTACGAATTTAAAGCTCCAGATTTCGAATAAGCAGAGTATAAATGTATCTAATCGGTTTAAATACCTATGGAAACAAAAGATATGCATACTAAAGCGATTGGTTTTACCGAAATAAAAAGAAAATAGAAAAAAGGGAGGGGATGGGGAGCTGTAGGTTTTGATTAGAATAATTTCATTAAATGATAAATGTTTACATCTGATAATATCTCTGATATTGTTTTACTTCAAACACAAAATTATCAGCATAGGCATGCGCGATTCCAGAAATTTTTGTCAGAGGGGGTCCAACCAAAAAAGGTAAATTTTTCTCTTAGACGAGGGGGGGGGGGTCGAACCTCAAAAATGCCCAAATATTACCTTTTTTGGGGGGTAAAATTTTCGGATTCTAGGGGGTGGGGGGGGGGTGGTTCTGGACCCCCTCTGTATTCGCGCATGATAGGTGTTTCAGCATGACAAAGAAAGCTTTGTGACATTGTAATAAAACACGAAAGATCTGTACTGATATATGTTTATTTATAATTAAATTCATGGAATTCCAATATTACAAAACTATTATTTTATTTTCGTTCGAAACAGAACTCAATGAAGCCTCCCTTTTGATAATCTCCCATACACCGCTCCCACAATCGAGAAGTAGGTCCATATACACAATTCCAATCTCCACCACTGAATACCCTTATTATAACCCACATACTCAATTTCATAGTCTACCATTTAATCATTTGATTAACCCCCCTTTCTTTCCCAAACAATCATCTCCACGAATCCCTTGATTATTCCCTACATACACAACTATATGATCCTCCACAGAACCCCTTATTTATTCCAGACATATCGAACACCAAGATCCACCGATAGGTCATTTCATTATCACCCACACATCCACTTCCCCAATCCACAACTGCATTCCTTTAGGATCCCCTACATACATCACCATACATTGACCTCCACGATCCCCGTGTAATTATATTCCTTGTTTATCCTTTTAATTCATGATCACACCATCTGACTGAATCATCTGTTTGTTACTAATACACCATTTACCCCGATCCCGCACTGAATTATTTCCCACATACATAACTGTATGATCTATACCAATTAATTCCTTAAGTAATCCTAATATATTTCCGACTCCATGATCCACCAATAGAGTGATTATTCTTAAACAGATCATTTGAATTAGATATACAGATAGTATACAGATAGTTGGTCTGGTGTGTATTACCCCGAGATCTGAATGAGTTCCCATGTCATATTATGCTGTAAGATAAGCAAACTTACACCGTATCTCCTTGCCTGAAAATTTGTTTCATTCGTCTCTAACTTTGTTATTACGAAAAACACAGAAGCAAATATCATAATATCACACGGCCAATCTAATTGAAATCAGACCTCTAATTCGCTCCCGTTTGCTGATAAGTCGCAATTATCAGAAACGACGAGCGAAGTAGGGATTTGGTTTTAATCAGGTTGATCACCATCTTCGCAAGCCAAGGCTTCGTTTCGTTCTACTGCACTACGTACGAAACGAAGCCTTGGCTTGCGAAGATGGTTGATCACACGGCAAAGATATCCTTTGACATAAATGATAAGGTAAATTGCACTTCCATCGACGTTGACAAAATGTAAATAGAAATAAGAAACAACAACGCTAGCTAGATAGATAAAAATCAGCGCTTTGTAACCGCATAGAGTGTACATAAAGTTTCTCTAGTATTTCACTATTTTAACCTCTCTTTTCTCCTCCCCGATCCAGGCTCGCCCCTCGCTGTCTACACTAACATACAGTGGATTCTTCAGTCCAGGATACTGTAAATATTGAAGAAAGCTGCCCTCCTTGTCCAGAATGTGTATTTTGTTGTTGTTGTCGGTGATGAGAATGCGGCCATTGTTATCAGTACTGACGTCCCAGGGGTTGAATGATGTTCCATCAAAGCCTGTGTATGTGTAGCGTAGTGTGTTGTCTTTCCCAAACACTAATACTTTTCCTCCATCACACACGTACAAATCCACGTTCACTTTATTGACAGCTACTGCACATGGATCGGAAAACAAGCTTGCATCAAATTCATGTACCACTGCCCCTTTAATACTGTACTGGATGACCCGGTGTTCACCGATGCCTGACGTCACGACGACGTCACCGTTACGTAGCGAACAAATTGCCTGTGGGTCGTATTGCGTTTCAAATAAGGTGTTTACATTCCATGACGATGCTTCTTTTGAAGCTGACGTGATACAGCAATTGCCTGTAATGAGGGCATCTTCATTTACTGTGGTGGTAAAACTATTGACGTCGAAACCAGTGTCGATAATATCCAGTACATCACCGTAATGGTACATCAAGTGTATATGTCTCCAATCAGTCGTCACCCAGGCCTGACCTGATGACGTGGTGCTGGCGATGTATGGATAACCAAATACATAATCAAGATCATAAGCATACTCATGACGGAATGATGATACTACAACTGGCGTGGATAGTAATGACGTCACAGACGCTCGTGGAAAAGGTTCTGCAGGTCTGTTATTTCCAACATCGACTGAGATTTCCTTTGTTAAATCCCCTACAAACGAGTCTAGGTTCCCGATCATTGTGAATATCGTTTGATCATCAATGTTGCCAGGAGTGTAACTAGGAGGTGAGGGTCGGGTGAGGGCTGGAAGGACTTCCATATCGGTGATATCAAGCATGTTTTCTAATAGACTGATATCACTTATTTGTACAAGTTCCTCTAGTTGTTCAATATTTCTTTTGAATTGTTCATACTTGTCATTTATTGACTTTTCTTGTGCTTGAAGTGTTTCCTCTTTCTTTTCACTGATTTTTCTCAGCTTCCTCCGTATTTTAGCTAAGCTCTTATCTATGGCTGCATGGAGACGTTTTGCATGCCCAACTAAGTCTTGGTCAAGTTTAAACATGTTGGCTTCATATGCAGTTTTCGTCTGTTTGGCTTCGTGCAGGAGATTTTTCCATTGTGTCAGAAATACCCGAAAGGGTCCTCCTAAGTCCCTTTTTACGTTTTCTTTCTTATCGCAGATTGCATCCTCTATTTCGACGACGGTATGCCCATTATGTGATGTGATGGCACATGTACCACAACAAGGTTCACTGCATATTTTGCACCAATAAAGGTATTTATTTTCAGTGTGTTTCTTGCAAATTCGTTTCATTCTCTCTGAGTATATGACAAACTTGTGTGCTTTTCTTTTTCCTTGGTGTTTCTCTTTACACCTGATACAGAAATCGTCTTCACAATTCAGACATTGATATTGCGCTGGATTCTCACAACCATCTACTTCACATAGAGTCGGTCGCTGGTGATCTGCCATTTTTTTCTGCAAAACGATACAAATAATAAAAAAGAGTTCATAAAAAATCCACAAATGATTTATAATTAATTCAGGCCCGTAGAGAATAGAAGGCTACATAAAAATGCGTGATTATGTATATAGATAATTGCCTTTGTTACTGATAGAATTGTATACATGTACGGTAACATAATTAGAGGTTTGGCAGGGGCCTGAAATCTATGTAGGAGATGGATAAAACCAACTCTGCACATCAAGAATCATGAAAATGAAAAGCGAATTGAATTCCCCTCTCTTGTAACGAGGTCCGACACAATGAATAACATAAAAGAAATTGATATAATGCAATTTACAACAAAAGGCGAGACGATGTAGTGTAATACATAGACATTACCTACACGAAGGTAGCCTCTAATGCTCCTATCAACAGTTCACCTCCTTCTTTTTTACAGCCTTGGATTTTAAGGTTAAAAGTCAATTTAATGAAAAAAGAAAGTACGAGTACGTCAGATAGGTGGCAGAAATAAAAACCGTTCTGTCAGAACGTGGAGGAGGTACTCTTGATATGAATTCAGTGCCCTAATACTTTGACAAGGTCTGCGCATGCTTCTATAGAATTGTTGCATTTAGGGGATTTTCAGAATTCTGAAAGCGTGGCTTTTCCGTAATAACGTACAACGTAGTTCGATGTCTATACATAGTACATATTAATGTATTAAAATTCAAGCTAGCATAGAACAGTTATTCTCTAACATCCTTCATATAATATACCGGTTTAAAGACCCAAAAGCAATTGAGAAAGGACCAGAGGGGACACATGCGCCCTAATTCCATCTCTATCAATACTGAAAGTGCAAGTATGTTTCTGAACACCCCCACCCCCTTTATTATACCACTGCAGCTTCCAAGCTATTCCCATCAAATTCACCTTGCATCCAGTAATTTTCAGGGACGATTATGGTATATGGTGTCACTTTGAACACATACATACATACATACATACATACATACATACATACATACATACATACATACATACATACATACATACATACATACGCACATACATACATACATACATACATACATACATACATACATACATACATACATACATACATACATACATACATACATACATACATACATACATACATGCACACTCATACATACATACATACATACATACATACATACATACATACATACATACATACATACATACATACATACATACAAACATTATCAGAATTTCCATCACCCAGTTAGATAAAAAACTGAATGCTGTATCTATATATGTACATTTATTTTAGAATCCGTTCTTGTATAGAGTCTAAGGTTTTCATAAATCTTTCCTACGGAAAATATTAATACACTAAAAAATTTACTTAAAGACCTTAATTATCTCCCCACATGCAAATCTCTTAAATTCTCCCGAGAAAACCCTTGATTATCCCCCACGTATTTCCATGATCCACATAAATCTCTTGATTATACCCCACACAGTCACCTCCACGACACGTACTTGTGTCCCTTGATTATTCCCCACACCAACTCAATGATGCACACATGCATAAGTATCCCTTGATTATCCCCCAACACATCCATCTCCACGACACACGCTTGTATTCCTTCATTTTACCCCACACACTCACCTCCACGACACACACTTGTATCCCTTGATTATCCCCACACCAACTCAGTGATGCACACATGCATATGTATCCCTTGATTATCCCCCACACAATAACACAAGGATCAGCATCTCTGTCCCTTGATTATTCCATATACCACCTCCAAGATCCCCATTCGTATCCCTTGATTATCCTCCAAACTTACATCCTACAAGATGCACACCTGTATACCTTGAATATCCCCGACACCTACCTTCGCACCGGTATCCGCTGATTATCCCCCATAATCCACCTCCATGTTAACACCTGTATGCCTTGATTATCCCCAATACATTCACCTCCACGATATACCTGTATGCCTTGATTATCCCCAGTACACCCACCTCCACGATATACTTATACCTAAGATTCGCAAATACATTACACCTTGAGTTGTCATATACCCCCCCCCCCCACCCCTCTTAGGAGGAATTTTAGAGGATATATTTTTCTGAAAGCTTATTAAAAATGCTACAAAATGAGCGGTGTTTGTAATCTGGCCGTTGGAACTTTACTGGGTTTTGGGGCAAAAACATAAGATTTTAATCAAAAATCGCTGAAAATTGGAAATTTGATTTTTTTTTTTTTTTTTTTTTATTTTTATGGTTATATGTACTATTTTTGCAAAATTGATTTTTTCCTTATTTTATTTCCTTTCGTCTATCCGGCTTTGTGTAGATCCAAATATTTGTTTTAATGGTTATGGAATGATAAAACAATGTCTAATCTATCTCATGATATGGCAATTACCCTATCATGAAGTATTGAAAAGGGATATTTAAAAATATTTTTCATTAAGTGATGCCGATTATGAAAATCGCTGAAAATTGGAAAATCTTTATGAATTATTTATGCTTTATCATTTATGAGTTTAAATGCATCATGATATAGGAATGTCTATACACTTTGCAAATGCATAATTTGAAAGACACCCCATAACCCCCCCCCAACCCCCAACCCCCCATGCTCCTTAATGTAATTACATATTAAACCAAATGCGTTTTTGTGGGCAGCATCAGACATATGCTTCAGAATCTGTGTGAGACACATGCCTAGTCTCACTTCGTGTATACTTTCATCGACAAGCATTGTGATACCATGCTTCCCTTGCAAAAAGATCTTGGTTCAAAACTTAACACAAAAGCTGATCGTCACATTTATTGGCAACTGCGGCTTTGATAGACTCTTTAGCGCATTTTGTTACACATCTAGTAACATTTTGTTTAGTATCCTTTACCTTTATTGTTTCCTTGTCACAAAAGAGGCATTTGTTAACTGGAAATAACAAAGTGGCAGGAGATGCGGGTTTTTGTCGCTTTGAGGTATTAGGAGTGCTCTTTTCATGCATGATATGGTACTGAAACCTCTTTTATTGGAAAAATCATATAAACATCTATAAGATTACATGTTTTTTTTTCATGAATTTATGGAGTTGCTTACATTTTCTTCAAAATTTCCAATTTACAGCAATTTTTGATAAAAAAACTCAGTAAAGCCCCAACGGCCAGAGTGCAAACATCGCTTAAAATGTTTCCTAGAGAATGTACTTTCACATGAGGTATGTCTGTAAAATTCCCCCCCTTTGTAAAATTGTTTTTGGATGAGGGACTACATTCCTTGATTCTCGTTACATCCATAACGGTATAAAAAACCTCTTCACTGTTATCGTATAGAATTCATGCGTAATCCTATCTGTACTATTATAGAAAAGGAAAATTTGTCTACAAATGCCCTTTCTAAGCGCTGTTTTTTTTTCTTTCATAATTTCTGAATTTTTCACTTTGGGGAATACTAGTGAAACAATACGGCATCTGCTTGTAGTCTTTGTAGCACCCACGGAGTGACATACAGGTATTTTTTTTTCTTTTTTATATTTATGTATTTATTTATTTATTCCATTTATTTATTTATTTACCTGATACACATCATGTGAATCAATATCGAAGAAGTACCAAACCGTTAATCATTTTCAGTCCAAGGACAAATACAAAATCGTGTAATATTCAAAAAGAAACTGTTGTGCACCCCGAAATACTGAAAAATTCCGAGGTGAGACCAGGTGCCTGGGGAGAGTAAGCGTCTCCTGTTTGCATATATCACCCGTCACAGCAGTTCTTAAGAAACATGTCAAAATCAAGAGTTTTGGTTTCCTAATTTTACATACGAAAGTACAAAATTGGTATACAAAGTCATATTTGGTGTTCACTGAACAGGTCATTTAGTCGCATTCCAGAATATTATCAATCATTCTAGAAAGAGGCACATCATATTTTCGTACAAGATCCCCATAGCGACCGTAGAACTTCCTCAGTGACGATTTCAGACGTTCTTTAACATATCCCTGCATGAGCAACTTAGTGGCCAGTCGTTTGGCCCTTGGAATAAAACCGTCGCATAGAGAACAGGCTCTTGCGTACCTTATAAGTTGAGATATAAAAACTCCATAGGCAGGTGAGGACGGGATATTGCTGCAAAGAAACGGAAAGAGGGTCAAAGTTCCCATAATTTCATGTCGACGGATTCTAAAATTATTAAACGCCTTCGATATTGGCAGTTTGTCCCCGAGATCTCGCTAAGACAATGGGTCTTGTATTGGGCCCCTCTGCAATCCTATACAGACTTACACAAGCTCTGCACGTTGACTAACAGGGCGGTCGGAACTCTATGACGAGCCTGTCTAACATTTTTCAGGGGAGACAAAATCCTAAGTCTCTTTACATGTGACTGTTACTCGAAACTCCTACAGATCAATGATCTTAGCTCGCTGACAGACGGACAGAGAACGCTTTACTCGTTGATATCGCATGACATATTTTTGATACTAGTATACTATTCTGTAAACGTTTCATGTGAGAATTTTATGACTTCTCGTCTTGAGAAACCTGTTGATCCTTGTTCTCTATATAGAGGATTATTTATATGTTTTAAATGTATTTTGCAGTGAGCTGAAAGGTGGGTGCCCGTAAACCGATTAACCACACGGATTGAGGGAAGTTTATTACTTTAAGTGATCGTCCAAAGTCGGCATCGTGACTGCAGTACAATCGAATATTTTTGTAATGTCTTTTTCCATGTTAATTTTCTATTTATTTGCATGATTTGTGCCATACAGCCTGCTCATATGTCTTCTTGAATGATGTCCAAACTATATTTCTTTACATATTTTCATGAAAAACGAAAGCAGTAATGAGAATTTGCTCAGCTTTTCGAAAGTTGTTTCTTGGGACGCGGAGAGAGACCAAATAATAATAATCATACTACTACTACTACTACTACTACTACTACTACTACTACTACTACTACTACTACTACTACTACTACTACTACTAATAATAATAATAATAATATTAATAATAATAATATCCTATCACACTGCTTCATTATTGTAATCTCTAATTTACCGAATCCAGAAATTTAATGAAAATGTTTGAAATAACATTTTTAGACAAATTTTCATTTATAACAAACGTTTAATATAGATTTCACAAGCTGCTTCAGAAGTGAAAAAGGCCATCAGACATATAAATCAGAGACATTATGGGAAAGCAATAAAAATTTTAGCAAATTATCGTGTCGGATTTAAAAAAGCGTTAAAAACGTACATCCAAGAAACAGTAAGAAATGAGGTTGCAACAGTTTGCAAAAATAAAGATTCCTTGTTCAGTGGGCACCAAAAAATAGATGAAATAAAAAAATTCTCATGGGATTTAAGGTATGAGGAATTATCCAGAGATTGCCCAGTACTTTCAAGTGCACTGATCGGCTGTTTAACTTCTACCAAGTCTGTTAAAAATTTGGGACTTGTATCCAATTCTGATGTATCTGTTATTCCTACTATTGGATCTATAGTATCGCAGATATTATACCAAAGAGCTCCAAGACTTATGAATGGTTTCCAAGAGATCTATTCTATCCAACTTTGGCTTTCTGGTTACAAAAGAGAGGTAATTATATTAAGAGCTGTATGTTTAAAATGTTTACTTTTATTTCTATAACTCTCATTTGTCCACCAAAAATTATCCTTCATTATATTTGTTATTTTTTTATAAACAATTTCTCAAATTTAGTCCTACTTTTATATATTTTTAATTATGTTAATTAATTAAAGTAACAAAGCACACAAATTAATTAGTTTTAAAATATTTACAATTTACCATTTTTACTATAATATTGATTATCAAGTGTTTAAAAAGACTTAACTTCAAATGTTCTTTTTCAAGGAGTTTGCCAACTTACAACATTTAGGTTTGTGTATGGGCATTAAAGGTACAAGATCTGCCATAGACAGATTGAGAAAAGGGTTTGATAGAGAAGTAACTATGTGGAAAGAACAGGTAGCTGGAAACTTACAACAATAACAATGAGGATACACTGCATGATAACATCTCAATATTTCAAGATGTTGAGGTGAATACTCACATTCACCATCCCTACCAAAAGGAATCTTCTTTACAAAGTGAAATTGTAAGTAAAGTGTAATAATAGAATGTAACATTTACTATTTTATTTATCTTTATATCCTTTTTGTGGCATTACAAATTAAGTTTGTTTTATTAAATAGAAGTTTTGCCCCAAGTGTGTTTTCTTTACACTTGTATGCAGTAAGTTTATTTTAATGATTTAGTTTAAAATCAAAAAGATAATATATTTACATGTCTATATAATTAAAATTGTATGTTTAAGGTTCCTCTTGGTATTATTGATAAAGATGAAAGTAAAACATCAGAAATGATTGAGATAATGGAGATCTATCAAAAGTATGTTCCACTGAAGCCAGATGGTGCCC
The DNA here is from genome assembly GCA_035048485.1 of Pteria penguin. NCBI lineage: Eukaryota > Metazoa > Mollusca > Bivalvia > Pterioida > Pteriidae > Pteria > Pteria penguin. Next base: position 2,679,660 of record CM068590.1, on the reverse strand, counting down.
CATTTATTATACCCTTGCATGCTGATGGATTAAGTTGTGAAAGGGGGAATGATGTCCAATCAGCAAGAATAAATGGTAACAATCCATGGTCACAGCTACAGGGTCTTAAGATGTCCATTCAAGAATGGCACAAGAGACTGCTTTTGCTTCAGGTAAAATTGAAATTCAATTTTTATAATATATCAAAGGTCATGGACATTTTGACAAGGTCAATGTAACTCTGATGAATTAATATTCTTTCTTTTTCCCCCTAATTATAAGGTATTATAGTTGTAAACAAAAAGAAAACTTGTGCATTATTCATTGTTTGTTTTTTTAAATGAAATATATTTTATATGAAATTTTAAATATTTCAGGTTGCATATCATGAACTATATAGCGGAAAAAGTGTGCGTGATAAAGGGACTCTTTTCCAATTGAAAAATTACTTTAATCACAGAAGTGTTACCCATAATGTCAAGGAAGATTTTTACCATGATGAAGAATTTTTATATTTTTGCTGTGATGGGTATATCACATTAGCAGCCCTTCATATTTTAAAACTCCAGAATGTGGATGAAGAGCCCTTCAACTTTTCTGAGGAAAGAGAAGACAAACTTCAGTTATTAGAACAGACAGCTAGAGAAATTGTTGACATGTGCTTTCTATCCTGTATGGGTATTGTAAATAGAGCAGTAGATCTACACAATACTGATAATGCTGATGATAATGAATATTGCATATGTAGACAAGACAAGCCTGGATTAATGATATATTGTGAAAATAAACTCTGTGCAAATGGTGGATGGTTCCATCTTGAATGCCTTGAAAGGAATGAAGATGATGTGCCTAGTGGGAGATGGTATTGTTCTGAGGAATGTAGGAAATGTGAAAAACCAAAGAAAGGTAAACGGCAATATGTCGCAAATGCTTTGACAGATCATAAGAAGAACTATGCCTTAATGGTAATTTGGAGAGGGTTAAACCAGAAAGCAAGGAGAGATGCGATACGAGAAAATGATGGGGAAAGAATTATACTGCATTGGAAATTTGATATGTTGCAGTTTTTTTAGAAAAATCATCCAAAATACTTTCTTCCGGCCAACGTCTGTTGTCAGCTATCAATGGTGCAGTATCCCCAAGACTAAGACACACGTTATCATGGAATAGAACAGTAAATACTAGAGATGGAACAGGAAACAATATTGCAATGGATTTACATATGGAACACCTAAATCATGAGTATAAAGGTATCTATATGTATATCATAGAATTATTTGATTTAAAAGCAGTATTTTGTAATTTTTTAACTTCTTATTTCTTTAAAAACACTTTTCAGAAATTATCATTGAACTCTGAGGTAAGCAATGTATGTGCTTCTTACAGCTATTGTTCAAAAGTCTGTTTATACCTATATTTAATATTACAGACAGTGTAAAAGGCGAAACCATAGCGAGACACAGCCAGATGGTTGGCTTGGGAAAAACACTAAAACATGTTTACGATGTACAACGTTACAGAGTCAAAAAACATAAAAAGGCATTAATTGATGGATCGAAAGACATTATAAAATTTATTGAACTAATGGGACCTGAAGAGATATTCATCAACAAACCAGGAAGAGGACACAGTGCATTTCCAGATTTTGAATTTAAGATACTCACAAATGTTAATCCTTTAAAGTTAAATGCAAGACTAGAGCGGTTAAAAAAGAATATGCTAAACGGTTACTTGTTATAAAACAAATGCAAGATGATTAAAACCATGAATAAAATGCCACTTTTTTCTTTTACTTTTTACTGGTATATATTAAACAATTAATCAAAATTTGACAGAATGTTCTCACATTTTAAAGGACAAGAGCATTTTATTCTACAATTTGTACAGCATTTGCATTGTTCACATTTGCATACTTTAGTACACAATTTAGAACATTGAGTCAAGTCTCCAAGTCTTTTAAGTTCGCATTTGCTCATTTCACTCAATTGAAATTCCTTTAAAATTGATGTACGTATCCATTCCTGCTTATCACATGCACTAGCTAATTCTTTGATTCCAGTCTCTGCATTTAATAAACATCTTGGGTAAACATATGAAATAACAAAGCCCTCTCTATTGTCTCTTGCATAGCGTCCTATTTCTTGCCAATAATGTAAAGTAGATTTTGGAAGACCCCAGTGTATAATTAACTCAATGTCTTTAATATTGATTCCCATTCCAATAGCTATCGTGTATATTAGCAATTCAATAATGCTATGATCACTTGTAAAATCTGTCAATATTCTGTTTTTAGTATCAGAGTCAGTATTTGCATGAAACATTTCAACTCGTCTGTTTGCTGAAGATCTTTCCTTGTTATGATAAATATCATCCATAAGGTTAGAAGTTATCCATAAGTCGATTTGAAAACACTTATTTAAAGAATCTACAAATAATATGATCTTTCTTTTTTTACTCTTCTCTCCTTTGAGGTATTCGAGTATCCAATCCAAGTCCTTTTCAAAATTTTCTGTTGCAGGTTGAACATGAAGAAAGACATTTGGCCTTTAAATACAAAATGAGATCAAGTCAATAGACATGTAACAGAAAAATAAAATTGATGGTGGTTTATATTAACACTCCAACCCCTTGTATTTTCTAAAAGAGATAAAAAATGATATCCCTTCCCATCTTTATATGAATTTTTAATATAGTGCTTATGCTTTCAATTTGTGATAATGAACAAAATATTTTCATTATAATATTCACCTGTCAGGCAGATTAACCATGATGTTTGTCTTGTCATCAAAAGAAAGCACTGTGAAAATGTCCTCTTTAATTTGTTGTGTTGCAGTTGCAGTCAGGACAAGATTTGGCACATCAAATATAGACTGTAAGGCACTTATACAGTGGGGTGCAGTCCTAACATAACATTGTGTTAACGTCGCGTTAACGTGAAGTTTGCTTTCCTCGTGCGCTCAGGACTGCTGAGCACACGCGTCTGCGTTAACGCAGAGTTTCTCGTGAACTTAATTTCGAGACCGCGTTAACGCGCTTGACTGCTGCGTTCACGCGCTTGACTGCCGCGTGAACGTGCTTGACAGCCACGTTCGCTTGCTTACAACTTAAAACTTACATTAACATGTACATAGAGAAGGATTTGAAGGAGAATCGAGTTATACATTTTATATTTGAATATAAGAACATATTACTGCGTGCATGTAGGTAAATATTTAGAATTAGATAAAACGTTTATGAGTTAAGGGATGAATTTTAAAGATATTGAATACAATTTCCGAACATTGAATATAATGAAATTTATTCTTATTTTATGATAATAATAATAATACGAGGAAGAAAAAGAAGAAGAAGAAGAAAATTAATAACATTAATAATAACTTTAATAATAATGATGATAATCATGGTATTCATATTTTCTGAAAAATAGATAATTAAAAAAAAACCCAATAATAAATATATAGATAGGAATAAATACATAAATAATTTATTTAAAAATAAACAAATAAGAAATAAATACATAATTTAATTGATTAAAATAAATTGATAAAATAGAATTATAATGTAATTATCCTAGATTCTTTATTCTATAAACTGACGAAGTTTTTTTTTCATAAATACCTTAGTGCATGTCTACGCCGTAATTTCCATTATCATTTTACATATGAAACGCTTAATGCAGAGTGTCATTTTAATATTATATATAACACACGTATTTATATTTGCAGTAATTTAATTAGATCCCTTTTATTTCCTCCATCCGCACCACTGCACAGAGAATTACAAATGAAGGCATGTGAACGCTCGACTGGACCGAGCGCACGCGGGAATAAATCGCGTTAACGCGAATTTCCTCCCGCGTTAACGCAAGGAGCGCACGCGCGTCCGGTCGAGCAGTCCTAGCACGTGTGCTCAAGCAGTCCTCGTGACCGCTTTTCGCGTTAACGTGCATGTTATGTTAGGACTGCATCCATCTGTATGTCTATACTCTGGCCTAAAATCCATCCCCCTTCAAATAAATAATAACAAAAATTTAAATAAATGAAAAAAATATCACAAAACACAAATGGTTATTATATATTATTATGCAAATTAAGTTTACTTCTCATATTTTTCTTGATAGTCAAGATGATTAAAGATAAAAACATAGTGACTTAGTATGACAAAGTAATTACTTGTTGTTTCAACAAGCTTTGCAGATAACAAATCTTTATATAAGATATAATTAAGGTGTTCGTACCATGTAGATATACAATGTGCTTCATCATACACTGTTAAACTAATATTAGATTTTTCTTTCAAAGTAATTTTCCATCTATTTGAGATGGCAGCTTCAGGTGTTGAAAAAAATTACAGAGGCTGCTGTGGGGAAGTCTAAAATATAATATTAGAATAGAATTTATGAAATGGACAAATTTAACATGTGTTAAATTTTGATTATGATAATACTAAATGTAATACAGGTTTATTTTGTTATATTTGTTTTTGCTTTTTTGTTTTACGTAGAAATCAATATAAAATCTTTGTAACCTGCAACTTTACAATCACGAAGAGACACAACTTCTATTTCCTTTGACCTCATTATTTCTACTTGGTCTGCAATCAAAGCTAGTAGTGGTGAAATCACTAAAACTGAGTGTTAAAACTATAAATAAAAAAATGAAAACAAATACATGAGATTGTTTCTTTCTTATTAAAAAAAAATCTTCATCGTTTTACCCCCTCCCTTCCTCATTACATGATCATTGTCATTTTAAATAATTTAAGTGCTCTCTGATTTAAGTATGGTTGTTTTATTGACTATGTTAAAAAAATGGATCACTGGACAGACAGAAATACTGTAGGCAAGTTATCTCGTACTGCTTTGCCAAAAATAATAATAATAAAAAAAAAAAACCATACACACTTTAATTATTGTAAATAATTTACAAAAAATATAATTAAATAAATAGTTTTTGAAATTTATTTTTAAACTTTAAACACACCTTCAGACCAAGTAACAAAAAATAAATTATAAATATTTGAACCTTATCCACAATGAAAGGCATCAAGGTGTAGATAATAGATTTTCCATATCTAGTGGGTAACACAGCAAAAACATCCTTTTTTTGTCCAATTGTTCTTTTTTTAAAACATATTCAATATGCAGTTATGTTAATGTTTCTTGTATCGCCCTTTCGACAGCCATTTTGCCAATTTTCGGCGCTAAAATCTCAAGATACAGTCTTATTCATGTGTTACACAAGTTTTACTATAATTTTACTACCATTTTCTATAAAAGGAAATTGATACCAAATAAGGAAACCATGTGACATCGCGACCCGAATATTCCCCCGATGTCATTACAAATGGCCGCCGAGCAAAGTTTTCAAATCGCTACGAAAGTTTACACGTGAAATAATGTATTTAAAATGGATGTTTTACAAGAAATCTTGCAGTTTTGAATTAAAATAAGGTATGTATTACTCACCTGTGACCTTATTTCCTGCAGTTGTGCAAAAAAAAAAAAAAAAAAAGCCGATTGTGAATCACAATCGGCCCTGAGCCGAAGCCAGCATAGTCATGGCATTGAAGCCCCAACAAACAAAACAAATAACCGATAGTAAATAACGTTTACCGTTATTGTTCATCAGTTGTATACGTGTCGAGCCAGTCTTCACCCAGGCCATACCTGATGACGTGGTACAGGCGATGTACGGATAGCCATAATCCGGACGGAATGATGACACTACTGCTTGCGCGGAGAGTAATGACGTAACAGGCGCGGACGCCCGTGGGATCGGTTCTGCAGGAGGTCCATCGAGTGAGACTTTCTTTCTTAAATTCTGTACAGATGAGTTCAGATTCCCGATCATGGTTTCTATCGTTTGAACATCAGTTTGACCAGGAGTGTAACTCGGAGGTGACTGTCGGGTATGTGCTGAAAGGGCTTTCATATCGGCGATATCAAGCTTGTGCTCTAATAGACTGATATCACCTTTTTGTACTAGTTCCTCCAGTCCTTCAACATTTCTTTTAAATTGTTCATACTTATCGTTTATTGACTTTTCTTGTGCTTGAAGTGTCGTTTCTTTCTTTTCGCTGATTTCTCTAAGTTCGCTCCGTATTTTAGCTAAGCTCTTGTCTACGGCGTCATGGATAAGATTTGCATGGGAAACCAAATCTTGGTCAATTTTCTGGATGTTCTATTTGTACTGGGTCGTCTTTTGTGTGGCTTCGAGGAGAAGATTTTTCCATTGTGTCAGGCAATCCTGAAAGGGCCCTCCGAAATCTTTTTTGACGCTTTCTGTCTAATCACATGTTCCTTATGTGATGTTAAGACACATGTTAAGCAACATGCTTCATTACATGTCTTGCACCAACAAAGATATTTTTTTCAGTGTGCTTCTGGCAAATTTGTTTTTCCCTCTCTGAGTATAGGACAAACCTGTGGGTTTTTCTTTTCATTTCGTGCTTCTCTTTACACCAGATACAGAGAACGTCTTCACAATTCAGGCATTGATATTGCGCAGAGTTACCACAGCCATCGACCTCACATGGAATCGGTCGCTGGTGATCTGCCATCTTTTTTCTACAAAACGAAACAAATAATACGGAATTTTCAGAAATGAATTTCATTGTGAAAGAAAGATAACTCCTACATTTGCCAAAAGAAAAAAAAGGAAAAAAAACCTTGGAAGACTTTCTACAAAAGAACGGAATTCTTAGAGAGGATTAGAGAAAATACACACTGTTTACAAAGACTGTCTGCATTGACCATAAAACTTTTACCCTGCTCGGAAAAATTATCGGGACTGGGAAGGGAGAGGGGGTGCTGTAATCAACCCCTACCCTCTCTGCTGGGTCTGAAATTTATACAAATATGTTATGGGTAAAATAGACTTTGTAGTTCAAGAATCATGAAATTGAAGAGCGTGGCAAAATCCCGTCCTCACTTTCAATGAAGTCTGATACGATAAACAGGAAACTGATGTAATGCAATGTCCTTAATACAAATAAGGTTAAATGTCAGTTTGATGAAAAAGAAAGTACGACTGAATCAGAAAGATGATCAATATGTAAACGATTCTGTAAGATCATAGAGGAGTTCCTCCTGATAAGGATTCAGTGTTCTTATACTCTAATGATGCCCATACATGTTTCTATAGAGTGGTGTGAGTGAGGGGAATTCCAATTTCTCATATCGAGGCTCATCTTTTTCTTAGATTGCTATAAATAGCAGGTATAACTGTTTGTCAGGTGGCTGGCTTGTGATCAAATGGTCAAAGTGGTATGAGATCCTCTGGTGTTTCGTTGTTGTTTTGGATTCATAAGACCGTATAAACCGACGCTCCGTGTCACGAGATAGCATAAACTGAAAAGGGGTCAGGGGACGGGGTGCAAAAAGATTTGCGTGAACCCGAAAATGTTTTACCTATTTTCAGAGATTGAATTCGTTTGTCCTCAATTTTGAGGGCTGGATAATATATTTTACCACTTATCTACTAAATTTTGTGTACATGTTTGTGTGTGTGTGTTGGGGGTGGGGGTGGGGGGATGGGGAAGAGATTGGGTTAAGGGAGTACGTAGTACGAAAAATATTCGTACCAAAGAACTGCATTTTCACCAACTGTCTGGATTATTATTCTTATTAATTTACTATCTTTATTATTATTATTATTATTATTATTATTATTATTATTATTATTATTATTATTATTATTATTATTATTATTATTACATTAATTTTCTTACATTGGGAGCCGGAGCATTTTTATTTTTTTTGCAAAGCCCACCTCCCGCCTCTCCCTAAAAATTAAATGGTTGTTACTATGGTTTTTGTTTGATACATAGAACAGACAGCAACAATAAGGGAAATAATAATAGTTTGGCATAATTACGAATCAATGAAACAAATCAAGTAAGCATATGCAGTCTCGTCAGTTCTACCCAATCCCCCTTTCCTTCCCCACCACACACAGACAAACTTTAGTTTAAGCGAAATCTCAAGTGAACTCTAGTCATAACTTTTTGTTAAAGATCAATGAAGAGATTTTGATGAAACTTGATAGTCAATGGTCCTTATAAGGCTTTTATTTTTCTCAGAAAGGTCCGTCAAATGGTGGATCCAGGGCGGGGCCACATATTTTCCAGTCAACGTCTTCATCGTCAGACCGGTTGCATGTGATCAATAAACAGAATCCATCGGTGAACAGAATGATATAGAAAGTTATGTGATTTAACATTGGCGTCTAACTCCATTCCTAAATCAGTACTGTTTGACCCCTTTTTCTTAATTAGTTATATTTACACATTTCTGTGTCAGTTTTCTTGATTTATTTAATAAAAAGAAGCAAATGAACTTTTATTTGTAAACTAATTATTTTTTATAAATTACGTATTTAACGATTTATTTTCATGTCAAAATTTCTATTTCATGGTGCTTGACGAACATTCTGAACAGCACCAACTGTTATCGTATTATTGTTTTGGTATGTATGGAAATTATCGTTTTATTTTACATAAAAGTACACAAAACAAGGATTTTTTTTTTCTTTTCTTTCTTTTTTTATTTATTTTTTTTTCAATTTCTTAAAAATTCATAAAAATGAGAAGAAAACAAAATTGACATTTTGACAAAATTCTTTCACATTAACATCCTTTATCATCATTATTAATACAAGAAACCAAATTAAAACATCATCATAATCTAAAGGACAAACATTGCACTTTATTGCATTAGAATCCCATCTATTGCTGCAGGCCGGGACGAAGTCCACTAAAGATAAGAAAATTATGCCCAAAATAAGTAAAATGAATTTTGCTGTCTACATACTATGAGTTGGATTTTTGTCTGACGAAAACGCCGCCATGTTTGTTTACAATGCTATCGGTATCTAGAAGCTTGATAAGCATAAGCGCCCTTTGATTAAAACGTTGTAGGGATTGAGAATAATGGCTGCCGGTATCGCGAGATCAGACTAGATGTAGCATAACCAGAACATCGCCAGATAAGTCGAGAATCTAAACGGTTCTCTTAATTATTCAAATACAATTAAATAAACATAAATAATTTAAAAAAGAAATCATAACTTAAAATGAATTACAACATATGGATTGCTATAAATCGAAATATTAAGCGCTTGGCTTGCGGCGCCGACGATCCGGGTTCGATTCCTGGGTTGCGCCACTATGTTTAAGAGGTTGGTAACCTCCTGCTTCCATGTCGCGATATAACTGAAATATTGTTGAAAGCGACGTAAAACACCAATCAACCAACCAACTAAATCGAAATAAATAAAAGCACTTGTATGAATCATAAAAATTCCGAGTAGACATCCTCTAGAATTTTCTACTAACAGAAATTATGACAATCTATGACGTCAATCCGTGACGTCAATTCATGACGTCAGACCTCGCTTAGTGCTACTGTATGGCTTACTGAGCCCAAAAGAAAACAGTCAAAGATTATCGGTTTCAACTGGTATATAAGTCTAAATAGGTTTAAAATACATTGGTAATTACATATTTTGAATTGCTATCTGATAAAATTTCAGGTAAAATGTCAATCACCAATAATTAAGTCTAAAACCCCCAGAATTATGGTCCATCTAAGTGGCAAAAAAAAAAAAAAAAACATGTTGATGCAGTTCGTTATGGGAATGGAATGGACGCGAACGTTTCTACGTATTGTGAAAATGATAAATATCTTTGCGTTTCAAATGAAAAGAATATTATTGATTTTCCTTAAAAATACATGTATGCAGATTGTGAAATTTTACTATTTTATTATCAGTGTGATGGCAATGCATCATATATCTGTCAAATGGTCAGTGGAAGGGGATGGGCGACTGTGTGTGAAATTAAGACTGCATGTTTGCTTCTTAATGCCAAAATTATTGTTAATCTTGTCACACACGAAAACAACATAATCAAATCTGTTTATTCACTCAAAAATTAGAGCAGAACAATAGAGTCTGTCCATGTGATGTCACACTACTAGCATTAACAGCCATGTTGGAGTACGACTCTCGGACTTTTTCCATTACTGCCAAGTTTTCATCAAAATTTTGAGAAATTTACTAATTATCAGGGCAGATTTTGTGAATTAAGTCTCGATTAATCAGTAGATATAATCAATCAGTTGAATATTTTCAATAAAACATTAAGATTTACAATATTATTATATTACAAAATTAAGTTAAATGAAGCAGTTTTGTATGGACAGTAATTAATAATGTCCGAGGGTTTTAATCCATTGAGGGAGATAACGTTATACTCTAGCTAATTTCAGGAAAACCGGGTTGTATCGGAACACACTATACAACAAAGTTACTAATTTTCTATTACAAAACTACCATTTTTGATAGTTAAGAATATGTGATGTTGATAGAAAAGGACTGATATTCAAACCGCAAATACCTTAAATAAATGTAATTCAATCAGATGGTTAAAGGATTTATAAATCTAGGGTGTAATCAATGAAAAAAAAAACCTACTGCAAAAACAGATGACTCAATCAAACTTTGAAGAAAAACTTAAAACAAAACGGTAAATAATTAACATTCACAACATATCTCAAAATAAATTTAGTAAAAGAGAATAAATGTAGAAAATAGGGAATATTTTGTGGAGGCAAAATCAGTAGAAAATAAAGAAGATTTCTTAAAAGAGATAAAAGAAATAAAATCAGAATTAACCACAACAAATATAAAACAATCCCTAGACAAACAACAAAATGAACCACCGTTAACAAATAATAACCAATTCCTTGACACATAACAAAATGAGCCACCTTTAACAAATCATAACCAATTCCTAGACACATAACAAAATGAACCACCATTAACAAATAATAACCAATTCCTAGACACATAACAAAATGAACCACCATTAACAAATAATAACCAATTCCTAGACACATAACAAAATGAACCACCATTAACAAATCATAACCAGTTCCTAGACACATAACAAAATGAACCACCACTAATAAATAATAACCAATCCGATTTAGGTAATGGATTGTATTCGATCATTTGAACTTCTTCAAATGAACCATGATTTAAATACTTGTAAAGTATAGATCTATAAAGAAAACGATAAATAAACTTGAGTTATGATTATAATATGTAAATACTTGTAAATTATATAAAGAAAAAAGATAAACTTGAAAATAAATGTAAATGAACTGTGTCATAAATGCTCCCTAATAAAAATATATTCTAAAGCACACATATAAATAACACGAAACTTCATTGGATGATGAAAGTAAATTTCAGGTATGTAAATACTTGAGTGCACGCCACAAAATTTAAATTTGGATTACGGATGCTTGTCAATGTAAACAATATATGGCGGATAAATCTAGAACGCGCCGGAATCGAATGTAAAGATGATGGATAAATCCAAACCACAAGTCCAAAAATCATGAAACCAGAGGACATACAAAATCAATAAAAATGAAAAACAAATGGAAAATAACAAAATATGTCTACTTGAACAGCATATGTGAACCCCTGTGATGGAGTGAGATCAGGTGCCCGGGGATAGTGAGCATCTCCTGCTTGCTAGCAACACCCGTCACATATACCCAGTAGAAAGAGTCAAATCGTGTAAATTCCATATGTATTTATATATGGAGAAGTCGAAGTAGGTAACCTTCTAGTAAAGAAGGTGTCAAATTTGTGTAAAATGATCGGAGTCGGTCTCAGTCCAGAATATCATTTAAAAGTCTGGATAACGAGATATCATATGGAGTCATATGAGTCTCGTAACGACCGGAGAACTTCCTCAGTGACGTTGCTAGTCTAGCACATATTTAACCCTGGTTGAGTAGCTTAACTGAAAGTCGCCTCGCCCTCAGAACAAAGTCATTGTAATTTGAACATGCTTTGGAATAACGTAATAACTGAGAAATGAATACGCCGTATGCGGGCGATGATGGAATGTTGCTACTTATGAAAGGAAAGATTGTGATAGCGAAATTGAAATCGTCACGTTTGTCATAGAGTGAGGTGTTCAATTGACCATTAATGTCGAAAGACAACATAATATCTAAATACGAAGTAGAATTACTACTTTCTGTGGTTTCTTTGACCTCCAGTTCACTTGGATAGATGATGCTAAGGTTATCCGCGAATAAAGGATTATTAATTGAAAGCAATTCATCTATATATCTGTAAGTAAAATTGAAGCCAATAGCCAATAAGTCTAGTGGATCCACCAAGATATTTTTACTATACTGAAATTTTAAGATGGATTTAGTCTAAAGGAAATATTAGACAAGAGGATAGTTCAAACATGTACCGTGCATGTAGCGTGGACATTGGATTTGGGCGTGTAAAGCCGCGGACACGCGTGGACACTGTCCCTGTATATCGGCCATATTGACCGCGTATATAGGTGGTCATTTACCTGTGTCCGCGCCGTCAGACGGTCAAACGTGGACACCAAATATGTCCCGGTAAATGGGTATGATAGTGCTAAAAAGGCAGCGACCTTATGATGATGCGTATTGTTTTTGTTCAGTGAAGCATGAAAAATAACGAAATTAGATTTAAGATATCTTGATTAATAATCATTTAACATCTTTTTAAATCTCCTCTGCTTGATTACACAATGAACGTTTGAAATGTATCTTAAGGTTGGTTGTTGGTTGATTGGTGTTTTACGTCGCTTTCAACAATATTTCAGTTATATCGCGACATGGAAGCAGGAGGTTACCAACCTCTTAAACATAGTGGCGCAACCCGGGAATCGAACCCGGATCGTCGGCGCCGCAAGCCAAGCGCTTAACCACTACACCACGCCTGCCCCTGTATCTTAAGGTATTCTGCTGTTCTACATATTTTTAAAACTAGAACGCATTTTTTATATAAAAATTGAAAATATAGTGCGCACCTGGAGCACGGACGTATATGTTTTAGATATATACGTCCCTGTTTGGACGTATAACTACGTTCTTTATACCCGTATATCTACTTGTCGTAAAAGTGCATCAATGGTATTTGAATGAAATCGGTAAAGACAAGCTGATTGGTTATTGTACAGATACGTGTATAAGTGTATAAGATTAAAAGAGAAAACTGAAGACATCTGACAAAGCTGTATGACAAAAGTCACCAAGGACATGCACACAAAAAATGATTTATTATTCCGAGAGTGTGCCGAGTTTCTTTGTAATACCTATTTCGGACTCTTAATTAAAGAAGGCAACGATCCGAATTGAAGAGCGCAATTACTACTTGTGGGGTCAGTTCAGTAAAGCCGACTTTAAAATCAAATAAATTCATATTATATGTGATATGATATTCATTATTGATTGCTCTGATAAACATATTCAGATTTTGAAATATTACATGCGATTACGATGAAATACGCGATTGATTAATTCTGGTAAATATTAATACATATGGACATTGATCTTCATTCTATTTTATTCATTATTATTTTCTTTTGTCGGGTTTCTTCTTTTTTAAGTATTCTTTTATCTTCCTGGTGAAGTGCAGGCAAACTTTTGAAAAATATTTATAATCTCAGAACAAAAGACAAAGCATGCGCACTGGAGTCGCAAGGGAAACTAGAGTGTCGGTCGTTTTCTTACCTAAACAGGAAAGAAAAGTATCTTTCAAAACACCCCCCCCCCCCTCCCTTTAAATTTCTTAGCTTCTTACATATTCCTGCCAGATATAGGGCCGTATGTATCTTATGATTTCATCGGATACGATCGTCTAATTCCGTGTATTAATCAGTGTCATAAGTCAAACCCTTATTCGCTACCAGGATGAAGTAGAACAATAGACTTCACACAACACGCGTGCTCCAGTCGTAAGGTTACCTGGACTAAGTGCCGTTTGACCTAAACAGAGAGGACCCCCCCCCCTTTTTTTTTATTGTTTTGTCTCGTTACATATTCTTGCCCAATACGATCGTATCTATTTTTTTTTTATTAATTTCACGGATACGATCATGCAATTATATATAAAAGATGATGACCCGACTGAACACTGAACCTTGCATGTTTTACATTAATACATACACAAATATATATTTTGGTTGTATTGAAAAAGTTTAAAATACGTTTGCAAACGATATCTCGTGCACAGCAGAGAGAGAGAGAGAGAGAGAGAGAGAAGGGGGGGGGGGGGTTGACGTGTCGTTACTTTAACTCGGTCGTTAGGTGGCGTCGATCTTTCACTTAAATTTTTTGCTCTGTAGGCTTACAGCACAATGCTTAGACTTGCAATAGGAAAATCGCCCATTGTATTGGCGAATAAGATATTTGACTGAAACATCGTACAATTCTTCATACTCAACAAGTACAAATAAAAGAGGGGGGGGGGGGGGGTTATTCATTTTTGGGTTTTCTCCCTTTGCCGGAGATATGGTTCTTAGATTTTGCTGTTGAGGGGGAGTAATAAATCACAAGAAATCTGATAATAATTAATTTTTAAATATAAAATAGTAATGCTAGTACACAATTTATTAATACACACCAATATCTCGCTCTTTAAGAGTTACCGGTACTTGAAAGAAGTCTTTAGCGACACTTAATTGTAAAAACATACTTTAACAGGTATTTTATAATGATTTTAATTAACCTTTCATGCAATGATTAAGATCATTACTTTTGCTTAAAATGGTTAATTACTTAATCAGAACACAAAAGAATTTCTTTGAAATTTTTTACGCGGAAATAAATAATCAGGTAGTCAACAAATATTAAACAGTATTTCAATTTATTATGAATATTATGAACCTTTATTCAAATGATAACATTATTTAATAAAGATCGGTAGATTGGTTTTATTTGATAGGGCATTTATATCTTTAAAACCACATTTATTTGTCCTTAATATCGCCATCATGCATTATTATAAATGAATTATTTTGAATATAATAAGAGTGTAAATCGTGTGAGCAATTTGCATTTCTTTAACTTCAGATAGATTCTTCTAAATTCGTCTGTTAAATGAAGAATTACATGCATGTGGAAAAAACTTAACAGGCAAACATGTTACTTTTTCGGTTGACTGAACAAATACAATAAAACAACTCAAACAACGTAAAGGCTATTATCAGAGCCGTATGTAGTTCAACTCTGAAACCGGTCTTGTCTCAATCTGAAGCTATCTACTGGCGTGGTCATTGAAAAACGGTCATTTTTTTCTTTCCTTTTGTATTATTTAACGAAATATTTCATGATACATTTGCAAAATACCGGCCCATCTATGTAATATCCCTTACGTCCAGTGGGGGACAGGTTAATTAAAAGGTGTGAAAACCTTGTCCGTTTTGACCACCAGAGGACAAATACAGGTAAAAGGTGTGAAAAACTTGTCCGTTTTTGACCTCGCGAGGACAAGTACAGGTAAATGGCAAATTGTATTAGAAAGCATTAACGTGGACAGAAAAGTGGCCTCGCGAGGTGTCCACGGAGGACAGACGTGGACAGCCCACCGTGGCAACGAGGATTTTCCAACTTCCACGCTACATGTACGGTATACAGTACACCCTGAGAGGGATGATGAGTTTTTTATCTCAGGTAGGCTAGTGCTATATGGTTTTGGTGAAGATAGATTAAGACGCGCCCGTGCAGACGACACACATCTTATTGAGAGCAACATATTGAAGATGAATAATATTGTTTCAATTCAATCATACTTTTTTTAATATTCATGTAAGACATTTACTGCAAAATGAGAAGTATTTTATAGTGCGTTTGCATAATACGCATATAAGTAAATGGACACAATCAGCTGTTTGACTTCTCCATATCTGTAGACTTCTAAAATGCAATGTAGACAGTTTGCATTAGAACGGGGATAACATTTTTGTGTTTTCAAATTTTAAACCACAGGCATGTTATCCCTTAATAAATAAATCAATTTGATATATAATTGTCCATTATTGGCATTAACCAATCAATTTGATACTTTTTTTAGAAGTTATACTAAGTTTTACTAACTGATCATATCATGTTTCAATGCTAGCATACTGTCAGACATGTGTAATAAATCAATTAAGGTTAAGTCATCATACTGTATGTTAAATATCAATATATAGTTTTCACTGAGTGAAAATTCACAGATGTTATCTCCCATTGTCAGTCATTTTGTGGGTCAATTAAAGTGTGAAGTTTTGTGCTCTAATCGACATGAATACAGAATTTCTTTAAAATCATCTTTAAAATAGCAATTGCTTACAGACCAAAAAATAATAAGATATAATTTATTTCAAAACTGTTAATTTTGGTGCCAAATAGTGAAAATCCTCCCGGAATGAAGATCCAGAAATCGATAATACCAGGGACGTATATATCTAAATTTAGATATATACGACCCTGATAATACTATGAATAAAAATCTCGTTTGACCGCAAATATTGCTGACTACGGGAGGTAACTCCAATAAATTTACACTCAGTGAAAACTATCTATAATAAACAGAACAGAAGTATATCATTATGATTATTTAAACTAGAATGAAATTTTAACAAGTAAGTTGAATATATTTTGGTTATCAAATATTGGCCTTAAATGTTTTGGAGTATAATGATAACGACGTCATTCCTATTGCCATAATTCATAGGCGGCAGGCTTGGTGTAGTGGTTCGATTCCCGGGTTGAGCCACTATGTTTAAGAGGTTGGTAACCTCCTGCTTCCATGTCGCGATATAGCTGAAATATTGTTGAAAGCGACGTAAAACACCAATCAACCAACCAACCAACCAACCAAGCCATAATTCATATTATTATTGTATATTACATTAACAAACATGAAATCATCATATATTGTGGGATCTAATTTAATCTCCCCTGTCGACCTACACAGAATACGTTAGACTATGAGACTATGTAAAGAAAGTGATTTGAAAATCAGTCAACAACATCTCTACATTATTTTGATCCCAATTCCCCCCCACAATATTACGCTTTGATATGTCCCGTTACCAGATTCCTCTACCGTTTTTGGATTTGATTACAACGTGACATGTCGACGTATACTTGTGCGATTTCCTCACACGCATACCTCTCCCTACATGGTTAAGAGCAAGGTGATAGGTTGTATGGGATCTTCTCTAATAAATCCTCAATCTGTTTACTCCCCAGTAATGACTAAATAGAATTACTTGTTGGATCTAACGAGTATTGATTGTGACAGAGAGGAAGACAGGATGATCAGGGGAGAGTGATCGGAGAGAGGAATGTATACCACGACGATATACTGCTGCTACAAGCTGCTAAAGATATCAAATTCAAGAGCGGAACCGGAAATACTGGTAGTGTGGTCTCTGTGTTTATATATGTATAGTGGGTGTAGACTCGTTAAATTTTATCTAATCTTTTGGAAACAAAAGAGTTTTAGCGGAACCGGAAACAGAAATATACAATGTATATGGTACACATATTGACAGGAACCGAAAACGTGCGCTCGAAATAAAATAGACCTTGTACCTATACATAATACATATGAAATAGTGAGCCGAACCGGAAAACGGAACACGAATTAGAATCGTTATTTTTCATTTGTATTTCAAATAATTACCATGTTATCTTAAATGTGACGCTTTATAACGGTGTGAGTGGTACCGGAAATGCGTTTACTACACTGAGTAGTTCTAGTACATACAGTTGTGTGTTATTCTCAAAAGCTGTCAACTTTTTTCCAGTGCGGGAAGCACTGAATTTCAGGGGATGTGTATATATGCATTGCATGCTACCTTCAGAAACGACAAGAATTGGTTTTAAACGAGGATGCGTTAACCATACAGTGACCCTTAATAGTATGTGCATGGCATACCTAATACAATTTTGCAATGCTATACATTTCAAGAACTGTAAATATGTTATATGTTCAATATAAACTGCAAAAACAATATTGATAAAGTTATAATCTTTCCGGGAAAAATAGACCTTTAAAAAGTCTAAGTGAAGGCATTGGAGACATGATAGACGCAAATGCGAACGTAGAAAATAGGGAGGAATAAGGCATACCTGTTAATAGATTAAAAGGGAATAATTAAACTGCACTGAAAGACTGAAAAATATCATGAAATAAAAAAAAAAAAATGAACGGGGCAAAAAATCCGACAAACTTGTTTTAAACATAATATCAATCGCATTTCGTTTATTTCATTCTTCATTTTTGTTCTCAGAATAAGAGAATTTAATAGTTTATTGGCAGTGACCACTGGAGCCGCAACCAGAAGTAAGCACCACCAGAACGCAACTACATCTTTATCTGACACGTACAGCTGGCGAACCCCATTCTGGATAAAATTTACAATGTAGACCAGCATGCATAGTTCTGGTCTAAAACACTCTTATCAATCATCTTAAAGTCCTGCAAAGTATTCACTGAATGAAATATTTCTTAAATTTGTTGTGTGTTTAAGGCATTCGGAGTAAGTTAGCTAACCAAGCATGAGCCACTCATTTTTGATAATACTATTGATTATTATTAAAATCATTATGTGTGGTAAAGATATACACTGATTGAATTCTGTATGAAGATACATATTGATGAAGTACAGTACATACAATAGTGAAGTAAATACCGATGTAAACTACTTATCAATCTAATTCTATACTAATATACTAATGATTATTATTAAGATCATTGTGTGTGGTAAAGATATACACTGGTTGAATTCTGTATCAAGGTACATATTGATGAAGTACAGTACATACAATAGAGAAGTAAATACCGATGTAAACTACTTATTATTCTAATTAAAATTACTGTGTTACTGAGCAGTGTTAAAACCAAATTGACCGAAAAGTGAACCAAAGAACCTATCTAAGGACAGAGCTATGCATGAGGTAGATACTCCATAGTTTTAGAGTGATTTTCTTAATCTGATGACAGAAAATCTCATGTCAGTACAAAAGCACTGAAAACTAGACTTATGATGCCCTCAGGGATTATCAGTCCACCAGCAGTGACACCAGCCTAGTGGTTATAATAAATATAGAACATATATCAGATGACGTCACAATAATTGACACCTCGGTCATACCTAGGACAACATTGAAAAATGTATAACGTCACGAAATTCAATACATATTCCTCAAAAGAGATGGGTCAATACATAGCCGGATCTAAAAGTTTTAGAAGGGAGGTTTTGCTTTTGCACTATTCGGTCCACCTAGAAATGGTCGAAAATGACATTCATGAATCCTACAATTACATTTTCCAATCAAAGTTGGGGGTGCAACCCCCCCCCCCCCACACACACACACACACACCACCACCACCACCACCACCACAAAATCCACCAGTTCAATATTAGTCACTGTTGCATAAGTATATTCAACTACTCTGTTGGTTCAGCGTTTTGCTGTGGCATGTTGTGCAAGATTGGATTTTCTTGAAAAGCAGTGCGCCTTTCAGGCTCCGTTGGTAAAACTCTACCCAAATGGTAGACATTTCTATTTGTACTCAACGCAATGAATTCAAATGAAAATAACGTTTGCATGATGTCATTATGAAGTTGAACATAAACAATTTCGAAAATTATTTCATCATTCTCACTTCATTTCTGGTAATTAAATATTTATAAGTTTGCTATTCTTGAGCATCGGCCCAATCCGCTCGATAGCAGTCAAAGGATGTTACAATCGGCCCAAATCAGCCGGCCGATGGCAGTTAGGGTTTTAAGTTCTAAAATGGTATCTCTGTGTATAAATCAAGGTTCTAAAATAGAATCTCCATGTAGAGATACAGTTCTAAGATAGACTCTGTATGTAAACAACAAGGTTCTAAAATAGAATCTCCATGTAGAGATAAAAGTTCTAAAATAGACAATTATGCAAACAACAAGGTTCTAAAATAGTATCTCCATGTAGAAATAAAAGTTCTAAGATAGACTCTGTATGTAAACAACAAGGTTCTAAAATAGAATCTCCATGTAGAGATAAAAGTTCAAAGATAGACTCTGTATGTAAACAGCAAGGTGCTAAAATAGAATCTCCGTGTAGAGATAAAAGTTCTAAGATAGACTCTGTATGTAAACAGCAAGGTTCTAAAATAGAATCTCCGTGTAGAGATAAAAGTTCTAAGATAGACTCTGTATGTAAACAGCAAGGTTCCAAAATAGAATCTCCGTGTAGAGATAAAAGTTCTAAGATAGACTCTGTATGTAAACAGCAAGGTTCTAAAATAGAATCTCTATGTAGAGATAAAAGTTCTAAGATAGACTCTGTATGTAAACAGCAAGGTTCTAAAATTGAATATTTGTTAATGGATATATGTTCTAGGTTGCTGTCTCTGTGTATAAATGAAGTTTGTTATCTTGGAATCAAGGTTCTAAGATAGAATCTCCATGAAGAGATCAAGTTTCTGAGATTATATCTTTATACGGAAATGAAGGCTTTAAGATAGACTCTATATGCAGACATCAAGATTCCAAGATGGTATATTTCTTAATAGATCAAGATTCTACGATAGTATCGCTATGTAGAAAACGTAAAAGCGGCAGAAGCGCCGAAGGCTAAACCATATTTCATAGTTCATCGAATAAAAGGACAATGTCGTGTATAGTGTCATATTCAGACAAATGCGAACCCCAATAAAATCGAGATGAGACCAGATGCCCGGGAGGAGTAAGCGTCCCCTGGTTACATACTCTATTGTGGTATCTCCATGTAGAGATCAAACTTCTAAGTTGGAATATCTATGAAGAGATCAAGTTTTTGTGATTGTATATATTGTATATCCTTGTTAATAGATCGAGGTTCTAAGATGCTCTCATTATGTCTAAATCAAGGTTCTAAGATGATATCTATGTATGGAAATCAAGGTTCTAATATACTATCTCTGTGCATAAATCATGGTTCTAAGATCGACTTTTTAGAGAGATCAAAGTTCTAAGATAGAGTCTCTATGTAGAGATCAGGGTTCTAAGATAGACTCTCTATGTAGAGATCAAAGTTCTAAGATAGACTCTCTATGAAGAGATAAAGGTTCTAAGATAGACTCTTTATGTAGAGATCAAGGTCCTAAGATAGTCTCTCTATGTAGAGATGAAGGTTCTAAGATAGACTCTGTATGTAGAGGTCAAAGTTTTAAGATATACTATCTATGCAGACATCAAGGTTCTACAATAGACATAATATGTAGAGGTCAGGGTTCTAAGATAGACTTTCTATTTAGAGGCCAAGGTTCTAAGATATACTCTTTATGTAGAGGTCAAGATCCTAAGATAGACTCTCTATGTAGAGGTCAAGTTTCTAAGATAGACACTCTATGTAGAGATCAGGGTACTAAGATAGATTCTCTATTTTGAGGTCAAGGTTATAAAATAGACCCTCTATGTAGAGATCAAGGTTCTAAGATAGACTCTCTCTGTAGATGTCAAGGTTCTAAGATAGACTGTCTTTGTAGACATCAAGGTTCTTAGATAAACTCTCTATGTAGAGATCAAAGTTGTAAGATAGGCTTTCTATGTAGATATCAATGCTCTAAGATAGACTCTCTGTGTAGAGATCAGGGTTCTAAGATATACTCTCTATGTAGATGTCAAGGTTCTAAGATAGACTCTCTATGTAGAGATCAAGGTACTAAGATAGACAGTCTATGTAGAGATCAAGGTTCTAAGATAGACTCTCTATGTAGAAATGAAGGTTCTAAGATACACTCTCTATGTAGAGCACAAAGTCCTAAGATAGACTCTCTATGTAGAGATGAAGGTTCTAAGATAGACTCTCTGTGTAGAGATCAAGGTTCTACGATAGACTCTCTATGTAGAGGACAAGTTTCTAAGATAGACTCTCTATATACACATCAAGGTTCTAAGATAGGCTCGCTATGTAGAGATATATGTTCTAAGATAGACTCTCTATGTAGAGATGAAGGTTCTAAGATAGAATCTCTATGTAGAGATCAGGGTTCTAAGATAGACTCTCTATGTAGAAATTAAGGCTCTGAGATATACTCTCTATGTAGAAATCAAGGTTCTAAGATAGACTCTCTATGTAGAGATCAAGGTTCTAAGATAGACTCTCTATGTAGAAATCAAGGTTCTAAGATAGACTCTCTATGTAGAAATGAAGGTTCTAAGATAGACTCTGTATGTAGAGGCCAAAGTTCTAAGATAGACTGTCTATGTGGAGATCAAGGTTCTACAATTGACTTTATATGTAGAGATCAGGGTTCTAAGATAGACTTTCTATTTAGAGGCCAAGGTTCTAAGATATACTCTTTATGTAGAGGTCAAGGTCCTAAGATAGATTCTCTATGTAGAAGTCAAGTTTCTAAGATAGACACTCTATGTAGAGATCAAGGTTGTACGATAGATTCTCTATGTAGAGGTCAACGCTGTTAGATCGGCTCTCTGTATAGAGATCAAGGTCCTAAGATAGATTCTCTATGTAGAAGTCAAGTTTCTAAGATAGACACTCTATGTAGAGATCAAGGTTGTACGATTGATTCTCTATGTAGAGGTCAACGCTGTTAGATCGGCTCTGTATATAGAGATCAAGGTCCTAAGATAGACACTCTATGTAGAGATAAAGGTTCTGAGATAGGCTCTCTTTGTAGACATGAAGGTTCTAAGATAAACTCTCTTTGTAGAGATCAGGGTTCTAAGATAGACTCTCTATGTAAAAATCATGGATCTAGGATAGCCTCTCTATGTAGAAATCAAGGCTCTAAGATAGACTTTCTATGTAGAGATGAAGGTTCTAAGAAAGACTCTCTATGTAGAGATGAAGGTTCTAAGATAGAATCTCTATGTAGAATTCAAGGTTCTGAGATAGACTCTCTATGTAGAGATCAAAGCTCTAAGATAGACTCTCTATGTAGAGATCAAGGTTCTAAGATAGGCTCTCTATGTAGAGATGAAGGTTTTAAGATATACTCTCTATGTAGAGAAGAAAGTCCTAAGATAGACTCTCTATGTAGAGATCAAGGTTCTAAGATAGACTCTCTATGTAGATATCAAGGTCCTAAGAGAGACTCTCTATGTAGAGATCAGGGTTCTAAGATAGACTCTCTATTTAGAGGCCAAGGTTCTAAGATTTACCCTTTATGTAGAGGTCAAGGTCCTAAGATAGACTCTCTATGTAGAAGTCAAGTTTCTAAGATAGACCCTCTATGTAGAAATCAGGGTCCTAAGATAGATTCTCTATGTTGAGGTCAATGTTATAAGATAGACTCTCTATGTAGAGATCAAGGTTCTAAGATAGACTCTCTATGTAGAGATCAAGGTCGTACGATCGAATCTCTATGTAGAAATCAAGGTTCTAAGATAGACTCTCTATAATGAGATCAATTTTCTAAGATAGACTCTCTATGTAGGGATCAAGGTTCTGAGATAGGCTCTATATGTAGACATCAAGGATTTAAGATAGACTCTCTAAGTAGAGATCAAGGTACTAACATAGTCTCTCTATCTAGAGATCAGGGTTCTAACATAGACTCTCTATGTAGAAATAAAGGGTCTAAGACAGAAATTTTAAAGAAGAGATGAAGGTTCTACGATAGACTGTATATGTAGAGATCAAGGTTCTGAGATAGGCTCTATGTAGAATTCAAGGTTATAAGATAGACCCTCTATGTAGAAATCAAGGTTCTAAGATAGACTCTCTATGTAGAGGTCAAGGTTCTAAGATAGACTGTCTATGTAGATATCAAGGTTCTAAGATAGACTCTCTATGTAGAAATCAAGGTTCTAAGATAGACTCTCTATGTAGATATATAGGTTCTAAGATAGACTCTCTATGTAGCAATCAAGGTTGTAAGATAGACTCTCTATGTAGATATCGAGGTTCTAAGATAGACTATGTAGAAATCAAGGTTCTAAGGTAGACTCTCCATGTAGAGATCAAGGTTCTAAGATGGATTCTCTATACAGAGATCAAGGCTTTAAGATGACATATGTATTAATATATGAAGGCTTTTTAAACATTTTTTATTTCTCTGTATAAATCAAGGTTCTTTGTATGTGATTCGAGGTTCTGGGATGGTTACTCCGTGTAGAGATCAATGTTCTAAGATAGTTTCATTCTATGGAAATCAACTTCCTAAGATAGACTCCCTATGTAGAGGTCAAGGTTCTAAGATAGACTGTCTATGTAGATATCAAGGTTCTAAGATAGACTCTCTATGTAGAAATCAAGGTTCTAAGATAGACTCTCTATGTAGCAATCAAGGTTGTAAGATAGACTCTCTATGTAGATATCAAGGTTCTAAGATAGACTCTCTATGTAGAAATCAAGGTTCTAAGGTAGACTCTCCATGTAGAGATCAAGGTTTCTAAGATGGATTCTCTATACAGAGATCAAGGCTTTAAGATGACATATGTATTAATATATGAAGGCTTTTTAAACATTTTTTATCTCTTTGTATAAATCAAGGTTCTTTGAATGGGATTCAAGGTTCTGGGATGGTTACTCCGTGTAGAGATCAATGTTCTAAGATAGTTTCATTCTATGGAAATCAACTTCCTAAGATGGACTCTCTATGTAGAGATCAAGGTTCTAAGATAGACTCTCTATGTAGAGATCAAGATTTTAAGATGGACTCTCTATGTAGACATCAAGGTTCTAAGATGGATTTTCTATACAGAGATCAAGGCTTTGAGATGGCATATTTATTAATAGACGAAGGGTATTTAAGCATGTTATCTCTGTGTATAAATCAAGGTTCTTTGTACGGGAATCAAGGTTCTGGGATGGTTACTCCGTGTAGAGATCAACTTCTAAGATAGTTTCATTGTTTGGAAATCAACTTCCTAAGATAGACTCTCTATGTAGAGATCAAGGTTCTAAGATAGACTCCATATGTAGAGATCAAGGTTCTACGATAGACTCTCTATGTAGAAGTCAAGGTTCTAAGACAGACTATCTTTGTAGAGATCAAGGTTCTAAGATAGACTCCATATGTAGAGATCAAGGTTCTACGATAGGCTCTCTATGTAGAAGTCAAGGTTCTAAGACAGACTATCTTTGTAGAGATCAAGGTTATAAGATAGACTCTCTATGTAGAGGTCAAGGTTCTAAGATAGACTCTCTGTGTAGATATCAAGGTTCTAAAATAGACTCTCTATATAGAGATCAAGGTTGTAAGGTAGACTTTCTATGTAGAGATCAAGGTGTCTAAGAGAGATTATCTATGCAGAGACAAATGTTCTAAGACAGACTCTTTTTGTAGACATCTAGGTTCTAAGATAGACTCTCTATGTAGATATCAAGGTTCTAAGATAGACTCCATATGTAGATATCAAGGTTCTAAGACAGACTCTCTATGTAGATATCAAGGTTCTAAGATAGACTCCATATGTAGATATCAAGGTTCTAAGATAGACTCTCTATGTAGATATCAAGGTTCTAAGGTAGACTGTGTATGTAGAGATCAGGGTTCTAAAGTAGACTGTCTATGTAGAGATCAAGGTTCTAAGGTAGACTCTCTATGTAGATATCAAGGTTCTAAGGTAGACTGTCTATGTAGATATCAAGGTTCTAAGGTAGACTGTGTATGTAGAGATCAGGGTTCTAAGGTAGACTGTGTATGTAGAGATCAGGGTTCTAAGGTAGACTGTGTATGTAGAGATCAGGGTTCTAAGGTAGACTGTGTATGTAGAGATCAGGGTATTAATTTAGACTTTCTGAGATCAAAATCCGAAGATAGACTCTCTTTGTAGAGATCAAGGCTCTAAAATAGATTTTCCATAGAATAGAGCACCATTAAAGCATCACATAATACATCTGCATTTTATTATCCTACGTGTTACTATATTTCTAATCTAATTGTGGTAAATTTAGATTACCTTTGATTCTGCTGAGATAGTTCAGTCTTCCTCTTCAATTGTTTGTGGTTCGCACATGTATTTGTTGATACCCATCCTACCTCCTTTCATTAATTAACCAACTAAAGTTGTATTGAGTTTTGATGATATGTGAAAATTCTGTAACAAGTTCAAGAAGCATATCTTTATGATGTTATCTTTCTTTTAACCAGTTCATCAAAAAGGAGTTGCGAAGACAATGTATTTTAAATTAATCTAATTCCAAGGGTCATTATTCCTGTAAACTTTTGAACAGCGTTCCCTTTCCATTATGCAAATCTTCAAATGGTGGTATTGAACAAAGTTTCATAAAAATTATCCCGAAGCTTTAGAAGGTGTCAGCGATTATTTATTAATACCTATGTATAAAGAAATGCTGAAATTAAAAATTCATAACCAATTTAAAACATATCATTACAATTTCAAAGATAAAATCAGTAGATCAGTTATGATGTTGAAAGTATATACCGGAATTATAGCTAAAGTGATTAAAGTCAAGCTTAAACATATGAAAGTGACGTATCAATGAAGCCAGTGTGGGTTGGTGGATTAGGTGCTAGGCTCGAGATGTCCCGGGTTTGACTCCTGCACTTGACGCACTGCTGCTCTGTCTTTCGGATGAGACAGTAAAACCAGAGGTCTCGGACGGTGGACGTGGCACTGCTTCGGGTGGGTTCGTTGCAAAGATCTAAATGTCTGAATTTGCACGCAACGCATCCGGCAGATGTCATCACCATATATGTGAAATAATCGTGGAGTGACGTAGAACAGTATTCACTCAATCAATCAATCACTCAACTTATCATTTAATTTTCTTTGTGTTCATGGTCTGGCGGCGAATCTAGCAGATTGGTGATAAAATAAAATTCAGTTGATTTCTGCATTAACAACATTTTTAGTTCAGATCTGTCACAATTGATGGAACAACTTTAATTCCTCTGGAATATGAAACCCTTTTCCATTTATGGAACAGCGATTCCCGTGAGTTTATCACTTTAATTTGTTTTATATAACGAATTCAAAGTACAAAAGAAATCGCACTTCACTTAAAAACTATAAAATATAAGGTATAATTTACAATATAACTAGGTCTATCAATTAGTCAAAAATACAGTGCTGTTCAGAAATGCATGTAGTCAGATATGAAACAAAACCGGAACCGTCTGCTACTAGCCAATCGCTCGACAATAGACACTGATAACTAATTTCTTTGGCATCATACCCGACTATTCAAACAGATTTGTCACCAGAGCAGGTACTGCCTCCGATCCAATTCCCTGAACCTCTTTCAACATTGTGGCACACACGTGCACCAGTCAACATATATATATATATATATATATATATATATATATATATATATATATATATATATATATATATATATATATATATATATATATATTATATATATATATATATATATATATATATATATATATATATATATATATATAAATATGATCCATTTCTTAAATCAATGAAAATCACGCATACTATATCATAATATCCTTCCTTTCTTCATTAAAATCTGCGAATGACCTCAAATCATGACTGCATGGTGAAAAAAGGCCACTATTGCTTATAGCAAAGCAGTTAATTTTACATTCTCATTAACAGGCATACTTCCATACACTGGACTAAAGCTGCCTTCACTCTGGAAATGAATTTGAAAAAAAATACCTAAAAAATATTGTACAGTCAAACCCAGATATGTCTAAGTCGGAGGGACCATGAAAAAATACTTTGGAGATATCCAAATTTCGAGTTAGGATCAGAAATTTTGAAGTTGTTATCGTACGCCGGTACATTTGACACGTGTAATTGTTATAGTGCGTGATGTATTCATGGAGAAATACGCGTTAATGTACATAGTTACACAATAATTAATCTAAATCTCATCATACCTTTTATTTATAAATATATAAAGAGACCCCCAAACTGAAAACGTCATGTTTGGTTCTTAGTAAATTTGTATGTTAAATTCAATACAGGACATAACTGTCGTATACTATACTTAAAACACCAAGGACGGACTGATGCATGAGACGAGGTGAAGAAACTTGTCATAATTTTATTTTATTCAAAACACATCAAGCTACTATTACTTTGCATAAAAATACACAGACATACTCATGGATACGAAATAAAAATAGATTGATGAAGAATGTAAAGAAATTTCTTCAAATAAATGCAGGTATGAAAAACTGAGTTCATGTTATTTTTTAATTGCAACGTCAAATTTAATAAACTATCATCGTGTGGTAACAATTAGTATAAATAACAAAGTATGAATGGACTCGATCGATTATGTAATTACAGCGGCTTTCTACATTATGCACCGACACG
The DNA here is from genome assembly GCA_035048485.1 of Pteria penguin. NCBI lineage: Eukaryota > Metazoa > Mollusca > Bivalvia > Pterioida > Pteriidae > Pteria > Pteria penguin. The sequence goes on along the minus strand of CM068590.1, from coordinate 2,651,565 downwards.
GTCAATTGATCAAACCGTGCGCGATCTGTCAACTAGGAAAGACGCCGCGAGGAAAAAGAAGCCAACATCGAGATAAACTCGGTAGATAAGAACTTCGGGACTTGAAAATGTATTCGAGATAAGCATGGTATTCGACACATCAGTGTTCGACACATCCAGGGTGAATTTAATCATAATATGAAGGATTTCTTTTTTCGGAACCGACGACCGATATCCCGGGTATCACATATCGAAGTTTGACTATGTCTTTTATGAAAGTTAAGTAGGTGATTATTACTTAAAATCCTCCATTAGCGAAGTAGATAAAAAGACTAAACTTTATATTCTGGTACCATGCTTCAAAGTCAAGGGGACTGGTAAACTCATGGCAACTTGCATAAACCAAATCTGTTGCTGAGTATCACAGAATATTACCAACTTAAAGCAGCTGTACCGACCTGAGTGCAAGAAATATCTTAAAAACTGAACAAATAGCAGGTAAAATATCAATGCTCTTTCTCATTTCCTTCAAAGCTTTGACCAAGCTTATATTTGAAAATGAAAGTTTAACAAAGAGACAGATGAAATGACTTAATACTTTATTTATAGCTTAATACTTTTATTGTATAGCTCCATGGTGACTTCTGCCACATAACTGAGCCAGTAACTCCTCTTTTTTTCTGAGAAGTTCATGTGTCTATTTCCTGGAAAGATGGGTACAGGGGAAGGAGGGATGATTAAAGTGAGGAAATCTCAGATAAGGGATCATTGCAATTTAAATTGATAATAATAATATTGATAAAAAAAAACAAACATACAAAAAAAACCCCCAAAACAAACAAACAAACAAAACAAAAAACAAAAAAAAACAAAACAAAACAAAACAAAACCAAAAACAAAAAACAAAAAAAGAAAAACCAAAGCAACACTTTCTTGAAAGATGGTTATAGGGGAAGGAGGGATATTTATAGTAAGGAATTCTCGGATAAGTGATCATTGCAATTCAAATTAATAATTAATAATAATATAAAAAAAAACCAACATAACACAACAACAACAACAAAACGAAAAAGAAAAAACAAAAAAAAAAAACAAAAACAAAAACAAAAACAAAAAAAAAAACCCCAAAGCAACACTTACCCCAGAAGGTCCACTTTCTTGGACATCTAGTGATTCTTTTCTATGATGATGTAATGTAGATTTCCACACTTTTGCCTTCGAATTTGTTTTGGATGATGTCGTTTTTTGATTTTTCTTAATTTGGAGAGAATCTGGCAGATGTCATATTTTATAATGCCAGGGCCTTGAACTGTATACAGTGGTATCAGATTTGGCTTCTGTGTGAAAAAGTATACAGATTTCTATCATGCAATAAGGACTGATTGAAACATATGATCACAAAGAACATGATTTCCAAATGATATGTTATGCAAATACAAAGATGATATATTCATGTTATGTTATTTCCCACTTCATTTCACTATTACGACTTCAACATTAAGAATGATTATACATTTTGACCCCTTCATTTCCCGTTATTTAACTTCCATTTCCATAGACTGTTTTGTGTCAAAGTTACAGTGCTATCAATGTAGGTGTTTTGTTGATTGATTACTCTTTCACGCCACTCCACGATTATTTCACATATATGGTGAAAACATCTGCCTGATGCATTGCATACAAATTTCTACTTTTGCAATGGACCCACCCGAAGCAGTGAGGGATTCTTTACGGTTATATGACCATAGACTACAGTTTTTTTTCCTGTTGTTTCCTTTGTAAACTAAAAAATCATTGCAAAAATCCCACCGCTTATTTTTTTCTGAAATTTATGTATGTTGTTCTACTACATAAGAGCTGTCAGCTGATCTGCAGAAAAAATTGCATACGCCAAACTCAAAATATCTATCAATACACATCTTGACCCCTATGACCTCACTCTCAAGTCTTGAAGTAGTGTATTCATGCGACAACATTTCAGCCTCATGACATACTCAGGAAAGCACCAAAAAGCTTTAATATCATTTTTATAATTTTTTTCAAACTCTTTTCTACCAGAGGGCATGTTTAAATCACTATGAATACCATGACAACACTGGTAAATAAATCGAAAAAGATGCAAACATTAATTTTTTTTGGGACTATGTGCGTGGTACATGAAACAAGGGAGGAAACTGTAGTCTATGGTCATATATGTTAAGACAGATACATACAATTATGTCCTATGATCACTATTTCGTTGAAACATGAATGTCTTGGTGGATCCACTAGAGTTCGACCACGGCGTATTCTCAAGATCCACCATATATTGTTTATATTGACTAGCATTAGTAATACAAATATAAAACTTGTGGCGTGTTATCAAGTATTTACATATGTGAAAATTACTTTCATCATCCAAAAAAATTTTGTGTTACTGATATGTGTGCATTAGAATATATCTTTAGCGGAGAGCATTTATGACACAGTTCATTTTCATATAAATTCAAGTTTATTTTCTTTCTAAAATACTATACAAGTATTAAATCATAGCTCTTTTGAATAAATTCATATGATCGAATACAATCCATTACTTGAATTTGTTATTATTTGTTAGTGGTGGTTCCATTTTGTAATGTGTCTAGTGGGGTTTTTTTTATTTCTTTTGTTTTTGCTTTTGTTTTTCTTTTTTTTTTTTTTTTTTTCGGTTCGTGATTAATTCTGATTTTATTTCTTTTATTTCTTTCTAAAAGTTTTTTTTTTTTTATTTTCTGCTGATTTTGCCTCCTCAAGAAATGTTGCCAATTTTCTACGATAACGTTTAGTTTTACTATTTCTTTTACTGAATTTATTTTGAGATATTTTGTCAATGTTATTTACCGTGGATTTTTACGTCCTTTCATTGTTCTGCTGTTACGGTGAGTGGGAAGGTGGGCCCGTAAACCGGTTAACCACACCATATGTTTGGCTTTTGTCAAATTAAATGACCGTCCTAAGTCGGTATCGTAATTGCACTACAATCAAATATTTTTGTAATGTGTTATATGTGCTAGTATATTATTTATATTCATGTATTGTATAGCTCCATGGTGATTTCTGCCACATAAATGAGCCAGTAACTCCTCTTTTTTCTTTAAGAGTCATTTGTTAGAGTCATCTTTTATGCACTTTTCTATGTGTTTTCTATGTGTTTCTATTTTGTCCCAGTTCTTGTGTTTGTGTTGATGCTACCTGAGACTTTTTTGCAGTAGGTTTTTATTTTATTGATTTTATTGATGGCACCCTAGATTTATAAACCTCCTCGCCCTCTGATTTTGAAGTAAGTTTCATTAAAGTATTTGCGATTTGAATATCTTCTTTTTATGTTATTGTATAGCTCCATGGCGACTTCTGTCACATAACTGAGCCAGTAACTCCTCATTTTTCTTTTTTATTAACATCACATGTTCTCAACTATTGAAAATGGTTGTTATGTAATCGCAAGTTTTGTTGTATTGTTCTGGGCAGAATTGTTAAGAGAATAAACAGTTTTGATTGTCACGATGTATTATTGTCGTGTCAAACAAGATGTACAATAATTTTTGCATTTAGAAGTGTACATACAATCTTAATTTCACACACAGTCACCCATCCCACCCCCCCCCCCTCCCACTGACCATTTGACATAGTTATGATTCATTGCCAGCACACTGATCATGAAAGAGTAAAATTTCATGCATATACCGTAATCTGCAATGTATTTGTAAGGAAAATAAAATAATTTTCTTTTCATTATCATTTTCCATTCCTTCACAACTCTCACAATACGTAGAAACATTCATTCAGATTCCATCACCAAGGGGTTTTTTTCCACTTTTTTTTTTTTCCACTTAGATAGGCCATAACGGACAGGGTTTTAGACTACTTAATTATTGGTGATTGACATCTGACCTGAAATTGTATCAGATAACATTTCAAAATATGTAATTACCAATATATTTTAAACCTATTTAGACCTTTATATCCGATAATCTTTGATTGTTTGCTTTTGTGCTCAGCACGCCATAGCACAACACTATCTATGCCGTCACGAATTCACGTCACGGTTTGACGTCATAGATTGTGTAAAAAGAAAACTGTAGATGATATCTACTCGGAATTTTTCGGATTCATACAAATGCTTTTATTTATGAATTTCGATTTGTAGCAATTCCAATGTTGAAATTCATTTTAAGTGATGATTTCTTTTAATTACCATATGTTTATTTCATTGTATTAGAATAATTAAGTGAAAACGTTCAGATTCTCGACTAATCTCGATGTTGCGATTATGCTACATCTGGTCGAGTCTCGCGATACCGATAGCCATTATTGTCAATCATTCAAACAAATTCTGTCACATCACCGATGAATGCAAACTAAGTTCCGATTAAAGTAAGCACGTAAATAAATAAATTAAAAAAAAAATAAATACATAAATAAATAGGTAAGAATAGACACGAATGGATTTTAAAAACTGATATTAAATGGATTTAATTGTTAACTAATTAGTGATATAGTTTAAAAATTTCCTCAGCTAACTGTACATGTTTAAATGTAGTTCAGTACATGGGATAAGTCAGCAGTGTTTACATGTCATATACGATAGAAATGTTTTATCCTTTATTTAATTACATGTTTAGGTTTTTGCGCACGCCAAACATAAATCTATGTCCCCCAGGGATAATATTGCAATATGTATTTCGTCCATATTTTCGTTACTTTCGAATGCAAAGAAGAATGGATTGTTACATGGAATGCGGTAAAATTGTTAAATTAAATCCACACGTCATTTCATGTGACGTTTGTGCCGGTTTGTGGAACTATATATTATGTAAAATAACTGAGTCATTTTTTTCTGTATTTATAATTAATTGGGACTATATATGCTCTAAAGAACATCGAGAGCCTCTCATACACTGTAATCAGTGGCACATCCAGTGCTGCCGCTGCCGGTGGTAGACATTTCACTATCATGACTTCGTACATGTGTAGTCACGCATCTACCTGAAAGTTCCTAAAGACGAGGTGTTAATTATATCACCTCAGTACATTCCGTCATTGTCTTTTCAGATCGGCACACCGGATACCAGAGGCCAGTGCCACGTTAATTGAATATAGAATTTGATAGTTTTGATTAACCTATTCCGATTGCAACATAAGAATTTATAATATTGCCCTATATCATGCATCTCCCGAAATTTAATGTGAGCGTGTTTGTACGTTACGATTATTTTACAAATATGATGACGATGTTACTAAATCTGTGATCCAAGTCCTAATTTCTGTGATATATTCACTTAACACAAGTTTAAGTTCCATATGTCAAGAGCTAGATAAATCTTATCTTATTTTTGGCTGCATCTGATTAAGTATACCATGAAATTCGGACACGATTATTTCAACACTTGAAATAACAAAAAATTCAAACATAGAGGAACATACAAAAATATATTAAAGAGGTCGAAATGACTGGCAACCCAAATAGCATTGTAAACAAATATGGCGGCATTTCAGATGACGAAATTTGAACACATTAGTATACAGAGGTTTTCTTATAATGTTGGATGATTTCTTGCTTATTGTACTCAAACCAGCAAAACGTCCGCGAACTGGTACTGGCCGGAAACTGTTACAGTACCAGTATTGTATTTGATGTTACTTTTAGAAATTTAGGAATTTAATAAATGGAAATCCCCATTCCAGTCAGCTTGAAAAATTTCTTTCTTCATGAAATGTTCAGACAGGCAGAGATAACATGATTCTCTGCAAAGTCTATAAGAGAGCGTAGCTAATGAACATATCATGTAATAATTTTATTTCTTAAGGTATATCTCTGATTTATAAATGATATGATGATGCATTGTAAAATAACTACCGGTAAATCCCTGCTTGACCTATACTCCAAGCCTGGATTGTTTATACTGATGAGAGATTAATTGGCAAGGTTAAATGTAATAGATATTCTTGGATTCAACCTTAGGTCCCTTGTCTACCTAGGATTGACTATCAGTCATATACAGTTTTAATATTTATCATGTGCAATGTTCAATCTGCTTGGTATCTGAAACTAATTTGATAGTAAATTATATAAAGGGTGTATAGTACATCAATAATTAAAAATAATCTCTTGAAGAATTTTGGTATGATTGAGCCAAGGAGGAATCTTTGGGTTTTATTGTCATATATACACATGCATTTATTATTTTAGGGCACTATGAATAACATCATCAATATTAAAATCCAAAAGAAGATGAGATATTGATTCAGGCAGCCATCTCTATGATTCATTGCTTGTTAAAAGGAATCAAAAGCATCATGCATCATACAGGTGATTTAAGTAATTTGCTGTCGAAAACATTACATATGAAAATGATTACGTGGTACTTTATAAAAAGCGACTTTTTGAAACACATGTCTTATAGTAATGAATTATATAATATGGTAAAACTATTCAGGGTAACATACATGTATACATATAATTTAACATGTTTATATTAAGTCCAAAAGCTTGAAATTTGAGTCATATTATAGATCGACTATTGAAAGTATCATTTTACTGTCCTTCGAATAGAACAAGGCCTTCTGAAGAGGTTACCGAAGAAGGGTTCAATATTGCCCTTTATTGTCCCCCACGTTTTGGGAAAGCATGGAGACATTAAATCTCATTTGTCTGTCCGTCCATCTGTCACAAAAACTTTAACCGTGGTTATAACTTCTTAATCGTACAACGTAGGACCTTTATTTGGTGTGTCTCTAATTGCATAGACATGTAGACATGAACAACCATGGCAATATGTCAAAGACCACTGCATCCTTACCGATAGAACCGCGAAAGCAGGGTAACACAAATCTCTGAATTTGTGTGTTACTTCTACAGTTCATCACAATAAAAGTTGGTCAGTCAAAACAACTTTATTGTATGGCACATGATTACTTCTATTTACCCAATGCCTTCAAAATTCAACCTTTTATTTTGTGTATAACTTTCATAACACAATAAATTTACCCATGCGACAAGGATGAAACTTTATGATATAACATATGTACCATAGCTATGAAAGTTTTAGAACAATTCTAACAGCAAGTAGTAACAACCTGGCTGACTAGTAAATTTCTGGACATGGGTGTATCCTCTATCTTGACCTGTATGTGATTGGTATGTTAATATTTGATTCATCTTCAAGAGGGCTTTAGAAGCTTTCTATTTTTATGTACAAATCTAAGATATTGTTCCGAAATCCACAACTCGAAGTCGAAGAAACACGACAATACATATGTAAATATAATATAAACAGTCACGAACCTCTGTCAAAACAGAAGTGGGATCAGGTGCCATGGAGGAGTAAGCATCCCCTGCCGACCGGTCACACCCGTCGTGATGCCATAAGTATAAGCGAAATAGTATTATTCGCTGTCACAGAATTAGGAAACGGCACAGCCGTAGTCAAAATAGGTATATGTCATAAGCAGTAAGAATACTGTTGTATAGTATAGGTAATATAGATGGTTTAGTTACTGTGAAATAAAGAAGTCAACATGTCAGACAACGATACATCCTTGTTTGAGTAACTTTTCTCCTAGTAATTGGCTTCGATAAATGAAAGAGCAATACTCAGATGACGCTCGCGCATATCGAATCAACTGGGATACATAAACACCGTACACAGGTGATAAAGAAATGTTGCTACTAGTATATGGAAAGTTAACAATGGGGAAACTAAAGTCATCTGTTGTCATTTCTGCAAATTATCAATACATTAATACGCAATTATAAGAAGACAAGCAATTAATGAAACAAACATGAAAAGTAATTTTTAATGGCTTTCATTATTAATGTTTTATAATTTGTTATAATAATAATAAGCTTGAATATCTTCATTCCTAGCTGCCTTGATCTGGGATCGAATCTGGATTTGATATAGCTAAAAAGCTGTAGTGTTTTTCAAGCAGGGTTGAAGCGTATTTTGTTAGTGAGGTTACATGTATATTTTTAAGTACTATGATAATATACATATTATCATACATAAAAAGAATACTTATTTAACAGATCTTATTCAGACATTTGGAAATGTGACTTATCAACAATACGTATCCAGCGTAATATCCCATCCCAATTTCTTCTTATTAAGTGGCAGGAATATCATATTTTACTCAATTATCCATTTCTACTTCTCCAGGAAGGCATTCGACTACTGCCCGACAATACCCGTACGAGTTATATAATTTCTAGATGCCTTAACTGCTTTGGTGATATTCATGGCATTCTCTGTATAGTCCATAGTCTAGTTGGTAGTTTTTTTCCATGCTTTCACTAGTGGTATTGTCCGTGTTCATATTCCTTCTCTCCTCAGTACTCTCGTTCGTTGTCTTGTCAGTGCTCTCGTTCTTTGTTTTTTTCAGTGCTCTCGTTCGTTGTCTTGTCAGTGCTCTCGTCCATTGTCTTGTCAGTGCTCTCGTTCGTGGTCTTGATTGTAATATCTGTTGTAGTCTTGTCAGTGCTCTTGTTCGTTCTCTTGTCAGTGCTCTCGTTCGTTCTCTTGTCAGTGCTCTCGTTCGTTGTCTTGTCAGTGCTTTCGTTCGTAGTCTTGATAGTAATATCTGTTGTAGTCTTGTCAGTGCTCTCGTTCGTTCTCTTGTCGGCGCTCTCATTTGTTGTCCTGCCAGTGCTCTCGTTCGTTGTCATGTCTGTAGTATCGTTTGTAGTCTTGTCAGTGCTCTCGTTTGCTGTCTTGTCAGTGCTCTCGTTTGTGGTCTTGTCAGTGCTCTCGTTCGTGGTCTTGTCAGTGTTCTCGTTCGTTGTTTTGTCAGTGCTCTCTTCCCTTGTCTTGTCAGTGCTCTCGTCCATTGTCTTGTCAGTGTTCTCGTTTGTTGTCCTGATTGTAATATCGGTTTTAGTTTTGTCAGTGCTCTCGTTCGTTGTCTTGTCAGTGCTCTCGTCCATTGTCTTGTCAGTGCTCTCGTTCGTGGTCTTGTCAGTGCTCTCGTTCGTGGTCTTGTCAGTGCTCTCGTTCATTCTCTTGTCAGTGTTCTCGTGCGTTGTCTTGTCAGTGCTCTCTTTCCTTGTCTTGTCAGTGCTTCCGTTCGTTGTCTTGATTGTAATATCTGTTGTAGTCTTGTCAGTGCTCTCGTTCGTTCTCTCGTCAGTGCTCTCGTTCGTTGTCTTGTCAGTGGTCTCTTTCCTTGTCTTGTCAGTGCTTTCGTTCGTAGTCTTGATTGTAATATCTGTTGTAGTCTTGTCAGTGCTCTCGTTTGTTCTCTTGTCAGGGCTCTCGGTTGTTGTCCTGCCAGTGCTCTCGTTCATTGCCATGTCTGTAGTATCGTTTGTAGTCTTGTCAGTGCTCTCGTTTGCTGTCTTGTCAGTGCTCTCGTTTGTGGTCTTGTCAGTGCTCTCGTTCGTGGTCTTGTCAGTGTTCTCGTTCGTTGTTTTGTCAGTGCTCTCGTTCGTTGTCTTGTCAATGCTCTCTTCCCTTGTCGTGTCAGTGCTCTCGTCCATTGTCTTGTCAGTGTTCTCGTTTGTTGTCTTGATTGTAATATCTGTTGTAGCTTGTCAGCGCTCTCGTTCGTTCTCTTGTCAGCGCTCTCGTTTGTTGTCCTGCCAGTGCTCTCGTTCGTTGTCATGTCTGTAGTATCGTTTGTAGCCTTGTCAGTGCTCTCGTTTGCTGCCTTGTCAGTGCTCTCGTTTGTGGTCTTGTCAGTGCTCTCGTTCGTGGTCTTGTCAGTGATCTCGTTCATTGTTTTGTCAGTGCTCTCGTTCGTTGTATTGTCAGTGCTCTCTTCCCTTGTCTTGTCAGTCCTTTTGTCCATTGTCTTGTCAGTGTTCTCGTTTGTTGTCTTGATTGTAATATCGGTTTTAGTTTTGTCAGTGCTCTCTTTCGTTGTCTTGTCAGTGCTCTCGTCCATTGTCTTGCCAGTGTTCTCGTTTGTTGTCTTGATTGTAATATCGGTTTTAGTTTTGTCAGTGCTCTCTTTTGTTGTCTTGTCAGTGCTCTCGTCCATTGTCTTGCCAGTGCTCTCGTTCGTTCTCTTGTCAGTGCTCTCGTTCGTTCTCTTGTCAGTGCTCTCGTTCGTTGTCTTGTCAGTGCTCTCTTTCCTTGTTTGTCAGTGCTTTCGTTCGTTGTCTTGATTGTAATATCTGTTGAAGTCTTGTCAGTGCTCTCGTTCGTTCTCTTGTCAGTGCTCTTGTTCGTTGTCTTGTCAGTGGTCTCTTTCCTTGTCTTGTCAGTGCTTTCGTTTGTTGTCTTGATTGTAATATCTGTTGTAGTCTTGTCAGTGCTCTAGTTCGTTCTCTCGTCAGTGCTCTCGTTCTTTGTCTTGTCAGTGCTCTCTTTCCTTGTCTTCTCAGCGCTCTCTTTCGTTGTTTTGTCAGTGCTCTCGTCCATTGTCTTGTCAGTGCTCTCATTCATTGTCTTGTCAGTGTTCTTGTTTGTGGTCTTGATTGTAATATCGGTTGTAGTCTTGTCAGTGCTCTCGTTCGTTGTTTTGCCAATGCTCTCGTTTGTTGTCTTGTCAGTGCTGTCGTTCGTTGTCTTGATTGCAATATCGGTTGTAGTCTTGTCAGTGCTCTCTTTCGTTGTCTTGTCAGTGCTCTCGTTCGTTGTCTTGTCTGTAATATGGTACGTGGTCTTGTCTGTGATATCGTTCGTGATGTTGTACGTGATCTCGTTCGTGGGTTCGTGGTCTTGTCTGTGATCTCGTTCGTGATGTTGTATTTGATCTCGTTCGTGATCTCGTCTGTGATATTGTTCGTGGTCTTGTCTGTGATCTCGTTCGTGGTCTTGATTGTAATATCGGTTGTAGTCTTGTCAGTGCTCTCGTTCGTTGTTTTGTCAATGCTCTCGTTTGTTGTCTTGTCAGTGCTGTCGTTCGTTGTCTTGATTGTAATATCGGTTGTAGTACTAGTCTTGTCAGTGCTCTCTTTCGTTGTCTTGTCAGTGCTCTCGTTCGTTGTCTTGTCAGTGCTCTCGTTTGTTGTCTTGATTGTAATACGGTTTTAGTTTTGTCAGTGCTCTCGTTCCTGGCCTTGTCTGTGATCTCGTTCGTGGTGTTGTATTTGATCTCGTTCGTGATCTCGTCTGTGATCTCGTTCGTGGTCTTGTCTGTGATATCGTTCGTGGTCTTGTCTGTGATATCGTTCGTGGTTTTGTCTAGCTGTGACATCATTTGTTGTCTTAATTGTCTGTAATATCGTTCGTGGTCGTCTGTAATATCGCAGTGGTGGATTTAGAGCCCGCCCCCTCCCCCTTCCCCAAATATTTATAAATAAATATTCAGATTCGGCACGAAAAATGGCTGAGTAGTTTGACTAATACGCATGTGCCCCCCCCCCCCCCCCTTTCCCCCCTTTTTTTTTCGGAAATCCTTGATCCGCCACTCTATCCTTCATGGCCTTGTCTGTGATCTCGATCGTTCGTGGTGTTGTATTTGATCTCGTTCGTGGGCTTGTCTGTAATATCGTTCGTGGTGTTGTATTTGATCTCGTTCGTGGGCTTGTCTGTGATATCGTTCGTTGTCTTGTCCGTTATCTCGTCGAACCCAAGCTCTCTCGGTCACGAGCCGAGCACCTTATCCACTGAGCCACACCGGCTTTGAAATCCTTGCCATTTCATATAATGTTATCTATAACAAAATAGTTAAGTTGTCATGAATAGTTGTGAGCTGATTAAAGTGGGTTGAAATTAAAGGTAAGGTCGATAGATTGCATTTTATGTTTAAGTGTGTGGTGGCAGTGTCAGCAGACGTACCTCATTCTGAAGGCATAATATATCGCGACCAGTGTCTTGCGCATATAGGCGGATCTAGAAATTTTTGAAAAAAAAGGGGGGGGGGCTTGGTTTGCAATCTCCCATGACAAATGTTTTGCACTAACGGTCTGAAGAGGGGGAGAGGTTGCAGCCCTAAAAGTGGTCGAAAAGGACTTTTTGATAAAATTTTCCAAATTTGGGGGGGGGGGGGGCAGGTTGGAAACCCCCTCCCCGTCTAAATCTGCCATGTAATATGTAATTAAGCTACTTGAAATTTATTCCAAGTCCTCATTGTCACAGCGTTTATATGACTAACCCATCTTTTTACAATACAAAGCAGCGGCGGATCCAGAATTTTCGAAAATGGGGACCCTCCTGTTCTTTAGATAGACAAACTATTCAGCCATTTTTGGTGCCAGATTTGGGGTTGTACTTCTAACCCACCACTGCAAAGGGTAAATAACATGAATGTTATAGACTTTACACTGCGATTTTTGGAAGATCAGGTTCGCTACCATATCCGGAATCCACGATACCGTGTAAGTTTCTTTGTGTTACCAAGTGGCATTCTCTTCCTTTCGTGTTGGCTGTGAGCCATAACAGGAAGTAGTAGAGTCGGTTGCCAGTTTCAATATTGGAAGACGTTAAAAAGGGATGTAAAGGCAGAGAGAAACATGGAAGGAGAGCAGAAATTGTTCATACAACAAGAATAGCCAGGTATGTTAGCTGTCATTTATACTTTATGTGAAATTTATACATTTAACGCCTGTATTTCAAACCGAAAGTACAGGTCAAAGGAAATCCCATGTGACAGGAAATCTGTATGACGTAAGAACTACACCCATCTGTCTTCTGCGTTTTGGACGCCATGTTTAAGCTTTAGGGAAATGGATAGACTTTTCCAGATTTTTACTAAACAGACGTAACGATTCTTATAATTGACAGGTATATGATCATTGGTACTTTGATATCTATATTGTATTTGATGTAACTTTGGAAAGTTAGGAATTTAATAAATGGAAATCCCCATTCCAGTGAGCTTGAAAAACTTCCTCCTTCATGAAAAAGTTTAGTCAGGCAGAGATAATATAAATTTAGGCAAAGACTATATATATATAAGAGAGCGTAGCTAATGAACATATCATGTAATAATTTTGGCAATATTCTTGAAGTCGGACTGATCACATGACCTAATTTGCATCATATTTGTTGGGGATAAGTCTCGGGATTTATTATCACTGTCTACAAAGAATCCGATATTTTGAAATCTTATTTTTGCAAACTGCGGTCATATAAAATTCAAAGAAGGAAAGATCAGTCAATCGTCGTGAGATTCCTCAATGAATTTCAAACGTTTTAAGACTCATTTAGCTCTTGAGCTCAAAATATAGTTCAGCAGAGTTGCATTATGGTCTATGATAAACACCGAATTTATCCCCCAGTTCATCCTCGGAATGTTTCGGGGATTATCTTCATTTAGATCTTAGTGTGATGTCACGCTGACTTTGATAATCCAGTTATTTGCCCCGTAGCTTTCAACTGTCGTATATATACTGGATGTATGTTGTATGTAAAAATCGATGTCTATCTGACTAAAACTGTTTATCAAATTCATTTTCCTTTATTCCGCATTAGTATTACGAATATCGCGTCAGACATGTCCTTTAGTATTTGGTAACACTTTCTGTACAACATTACGTAATTGTCTGAATCAGCTGTTTGACCCGCTAAATATCGGCGGTAACCTGTGTACTGCACTGCCTGCTACTTTTCAGGTGTTAGTTAGGGCAGTTTAATCAACATTAATATTGCCTTCATAGATTTAGATTAGAGAGGTCATAAAAATTCATTACACACGAAAAAATTATAGTATAATATGTTGCTATCAAAAATATGTAAGGAGACATCAACATAAGTAAACCGTGCTATGCATATAAACATTTTGTTGTTTTTGATTTTGGTCTGAAATAAAATTTGACATATTTTCAACATTTGTATTGACTTAGTCACAGTAATGCAAAAATAAATGATTTCTTCCTTCCAGCATGACTGATTATCTAGGTACTCAGGTGAGAGATATATGCCCACTTGGGCCTACTGTTTGTTCATTTTAGACCAAAAAGACAATTATACAAAACTACCAGTATGTGAAAAAGATTAAGTGTGACTTTTTTAAGCGGTCATTAGTTTGTGAATGAGTAAATTATGTGCAGGTGAGCAATATAGGCCTACCTTGACCTCCTGTTTATTTTGACATTTTGTTATATAGCTACTTTTGCATGTCTTTTGGTGTGTTAATTTTTGGACTACTGAAATAGTTTTATTTATATCTTAACAATAGAATAATTATGTAGTTTTGTTTTAGGTTCAGTTCTGAATATAATGTTTTTGAAAAAGGATATTCTAGTTTGAGAAATTTATGATTTGAGAAAATCCTGATAATTTTCTAATTTTTGACCGGACTGCAAAGCAATTCCTTTTCTATGAATTGGCGAAATCCATCTGTCCGTCCGCACGGCATCAATATTTTGCATTTAGCATTTGCGTTTAGCTTGGTTTCTTTCATACCCTAAAGGGTACTTATGTCAAAGTTGGTAGGTTTGTATATACTTGAATGTTCTATCCAACCAATACAAAAATTTAGTGACCTTGACCTTGACTTTACGCTTTAGGGTGACCATTTGCATACATGTATTGTTAATGTTAATGCAAAGCAATTCCTGTCTATAAATTGGCAAAATCCGTCCGTCTGTCCATCTCTGTCTGTTCGTCCGTCCAGCGTCAACATTTTGCGTTTAGCATTCGCAATCCGGTCATACCGTCCTTGACGATTTCTTGTTTTATTTCTTAATGGTGTTAATTCAAGAAATATAAGTCCATTTTGTGTATTATGTTACCTGTATACATTCTAGGAATACCATGTGCATCATTCTTTCAATCTTATTAAAACATGACTTGTACTTCATTCCTCTACATGTACAATATCTTACAACTGCCGATTATAGATCATATCAGGATGAATGTTCAGTACAGCCAATCAGAATTTGACTTTCAGATCTCTTGGTATTTTGGTTGATTCGTGTTTTACGTCGCTTTCAACAATTTTTCAGTTATATCGCGACATGGAAGCAGGAGGTAACCAACCTCTTAAACATAGTGGCGCAACCCAGGAATCGAACCCGGATCATCGGCACCGCAAGTCAAGCGCTCAACCACTACACCAAGCCTGCCCCTCTGTTGGTATTTTGCACACAAATAATACTGAAAGAACTGTAGCTCAAATATCTGATTGACTGTACTGAAAGGTCATCCTGAGATGAACTCCAATCGACATTTGTAGGATCTTGTACATAGAGAGTATCTTAGAGGAACGAACTACAAGTCTCGGTTTAATAAGATAGATCATTCTTTATAATTTTCATTCTGTCCACAGAAGAAAAGTCAAACCAGTCTCCCCTTTAACATCTAGTTAAGAAAATCAGATCTGTTACCATGGCAACAGCTGGAGCAGTGCCTCAGACCCCCAGTACATATGGTCCCAGGATGTGTCGGGCAGTTGTCGATTTAGGAGGCGACATAATGAGAGATGCTTTGTGCCATAAGATTAATCCAAGCAGTATTGTATCCAGTTCCACAAGATGTAAACTAAATGCCCAGCAGTCGACAATCATCAGTAATGCACAGAGTAGAGGGGACTATAATGAATGTGACATAACGTTATTATACACACTTCTACGTAACTGTACTGCCACAAACACAGCACTCAGACCTACAAATGGATGGGGAAGATCACCAGTACCATCTAGTGTTACATTAGGCGACGACTTGGAGAGAATTCGTGAAATGCGGAATGAAGTGTACGGTCATGTAGCAACCACGTCCATACCACATAACATTTATACAAACTATATGAATGAATTACAAGACATTTGTCATCGTATGGATACAGTCCATAAAGGTCAACTGACAAGATTGTCGAGAACAACTTGGACCTACTCCCAGATGCTGAATGATATACAGATATGTTGTATGGATGCTGCCATAGAAGCAAAGTATATTGATGAGGTCAAACGACTCCAAGAGGAGGATCAGAGGCGAGAAAAAGACATTCAACGTGTAACAGAGCGACTTAATGAACGAGATAGAGACATTCAAAGTGTAACAGAGCGTCTGAATGAACTGTCAACACAATCTGGTATGTGAAAGCATTTTCAGTCTTTATCAAAAATACATAACTCTATATAAAGTAAGAAGTAAATTTGGTGTAAAGTTTGGCTCACACTAAAAAAGTCTCAAGTTTGAATCTAACCTGACTGTTCTGCTCTCTTGGTAGATCCCATTTCAGTCTTTATTGTACTTTATTTGCGATGTTGTAAGATAATGACTAGTAGATGGGGATGGACATTAAGTCTAAAGAGGATATATTTCAAAGCAACGACAAGCAATAAACTATATTTGAGAAAACTTGTTCAATGAAAGAAATCTATCATATGAGTTACTTTTATTTCTGTTGCTTTTTTTCAGCTGAACAAAGACAGACTGCTGCTAACTTAGAAAATAAAGTCCAACAACAAGGAACACAGTTAGGTAGGCCATTTATTGAAAAGT
Source organism: Pteria penguin (assembly GCA_035048485.1). Lineage (NCBI taxonomy): Eukaryota > Metazoa > Mollusca > Bivalvia > Pterioida > Pteriidae > Pteria > Pteria penguin. The sequence continues at coordinate 2,635,237 of CM068590.1, read as the reverse complement.
TGCGAAATATTACCATACAAATTTATGATGTCTTTTTGTGGGAATTTTGATGTGTTGCCATGGTAATGTACAGTGAGACATGTCATAATAGCTGATGTGGCTGAGGTGCTAAGCTCATGACCCAGAGATCCTGAATTTGTCTCCTGGCATGGGCATGGCAGTGTCCTGTCTCCTGGCATGGGTTTGGTGGTGTCCTGTCTCCTGGCATGGGTACGGTGGTGTCCTGTCTCCTGGCATGGGTTTGCTGGTGTCCTGTCTCCTGGCATGGGTATGGCGATGTCCTGCCTCCTGGCATGGGTATGGTGGTGTCCTGTCTCTTGGCATGGGTATGGCAGTGTCCTGTCTCCTGGCATGGGTATGGCGGTGTCCTGTCTCCTGGCATGGGTATGGCGATGTCCTGTCTCCTGGCATGGGTTTGGTGGTGTCCTGTCTCCTGGCATGTTTATGGTGGTGTCCTGTCTCCTGGCATGTTTATGATGGTGTTCTGTCTCCTGGCATGGGTATGGTGGTGTCCTGTCTTCTGGCATGGGTATGGCGGTGTCCTGTCTCCTGGCATGGGTATGGCGAGGTCCTGTCTCCTGGCATGGGTATGGCGATGTCCTGTCTCAGGGCTTTTTTTCACTATTTTGGGAACATGGCCCATGGCGCTGGAATTTGGAATTTCGCGAAATTTGGCTCCAAATTGGGAATTTTTTAAATAAAATGTTTTAAATATTATCTATTAAATATGTTATATACTGCTATTAGAATATAAAAGAAATAGATACAATATATTATTGTAGCTTCGTTGATGCAGTAAATTTGAGTTTGAGATTGCAACAGTAGGTTGGGTAGTTTTGGTAGTGTTTGGTGTTTAGGAGCACTGCAAAATTATGGGCGTACATATATCCCATTCCCGCAGTCTACTGTAACTTTGTATCTTATCAGTATCAAGTAACTTTATTCTAGACTAGTTGATCACAGCAGGTATCAAATATTTACGACAGTTACATGTTACATGGTCAATTAACTTCCCTATACAAGTGCCTTTTGAGATATAGAAAGGAAAAGACAGACACTTTATTCAAACAATTGTGATATATACAGAGTGATTGTGAACACAGAATCCTTTATCGGACATCTGGACAGATTAAGCACGATTTCTAGTTGGTCTGTAGAAATTTCTGCCTGTTAAGACTGACCGTCCAATACTCTTCATGATTGGTGCTCATGATTGGGAATTTCTTGGTCAAAATTGGGAAAAAAAGATACGATTTGCGATTGGGAATATAGCCGAATATTGGCCATAAAATACGCAGAACAAAAGCCCTGTGTCTCCTGGCATGGGTATGGCGGTGTCTTGTCTTGGATGTATCCCTTACTGCTTCCAATGCTTAGATATGAATTTCTATGAAGTACATCAGGCAGATGCCGTAACCATATGGGTCCAATGCTAAGGTATGAAATTCTATGAAGTGCAATCAGGCAGATGACGTAACCATATGGGTCTGATGCTTATAATTAATTATTCAGTTTCCATTTTATTCAGGATTTTTCTTTTTATAGTTGATTAATATGATTATATACTATTTACAGGGCAAAAAATTGACATTTTGACGTCAGATATTCAACATCGAGCAAATAAGACGATTTTATAACAATATGGAAGTAATCTCTGTATATATATATATTTATATAGTCGGTGTTTGAGATGCCATTTCTGACATACTTTTTTCTGTTTAGTGACGTGGTTAAAAAGTTTAAGGCACTTCAATATTGGACATATATCGGTCTGTGTCCTATATAGACACCCTGTTGACAAATCGTAATTTGAGCTGACTCTTTTCCTACATATTTGAAGTCATATTCCATACTGTAAGTGTAATTTCCTGCAGTTGATAAAATGCTGCCTTCAATTGAGCTATTTTATCATTGATTGACCTGTGAAAGTGAGGGTACATTAAATCTCATTCGTCTGTCTGTCTGTCCGTGCATTGTCTGTTACAAAAACTTTATCCTTGGTCATAACTTGTTTAATGTAAGATGTAGGGCCTTCATATTTGGCATGCATGTCGCTAATTGCAATATCTTTCCGTTGGTACATAATTTTAATCATGTGACCTTGACAATGATCTCTGACCTACTTCAATGTAACTTTTTAACTGTAAGACGTGGGGCCTTCATATTTGGCATGTGTGTCCCTAATTGCAATACCTTTCTGTTGGTACTAGAATTTTTTATCGTATGTCCTTGACGGTGACCTTTGACCTAATTCAATATTACTTTTTTGCCGTAAGACGTAGGGCTTTCATATTTTTCTGTAGACATGCACAACCATGACAATACATGTATATCGTAGATCACTGCACCCTACCTGATAGAACCCCAAAAGCAGGGGACCTCAATTCTCTGAATTTGCTTGTTATATACATAGTTAAAGCTGATAGCTTATCCACTATAGTTGATACTACAAACTTAATAAGCTTTATTTAAATGTGAACAATAAGGCATTGAAGAAGTCTTGTGATATATATATATATATATATATATATATATATATATTCAAGGTATATTTGTAGATGAACAACGGAGAGAAACTGATGTCTTGACATCAAGAATTCAACGACAAGAAGGTAAGTGGACAGGATCATGCTAAACAGAATACAGTATTCTTCAAGATGGTTTGATTTGATATTTCTTATACCCCCTTCATTAGATAGGAATTATTGTGTTATGCTGCGGGCCTGGGGAAAGTTTTTGATCATGTTGAGAGATTATGAAGTGAAAATTGCTATATATATTAATGATGAAATCCTTTTTTTCATAGTTTTACAAGAGTTATTATCCTTTGATGAAAGGAAAGTTGTTTAAATAGTATAGTATACTTTGCCATATAGAATGGTTTAAGTAGTTTTCTCACGATCAATAGGTTCCCAGTAGCTAGTCAGTGTCCTTCCTTTCAGACGAGATAAATGAAATGCAAGTCCAAAGTCAAAGTTGTGATGTAGATTGTAGTCATCCTACTTTTTTATGTGGAAGTCTACGGCATTAGATTTGATTTCTTTATGTTGTGGTGTTAATTTTTATTGTTTTGTTATTATTTTGGAAAACTCGGCTCTTAGTTTGATTTGGTTTGGGCATCAGATGTCAAGAATTTTTTTGCAGACTCTTGCCTTCGAAATATAGTAATGGAACTTCACATGGTATTCTGCTTGAGTCCAGAATATGACCTATTGAGTTCAAGATCAAAATGTCAAAGGTCAAGGCCATGGACCTTGATGAGTGAAAATGGTTTCTGGGCTATAGCTGTATTTACATTCCACGTATTGTTATGAAAAATAAATATAGAACATATATACCTTTTAATTTTGTGCACCATATACGCATTTCGACAAGTTATGTCTCTTCAGTGATGCTCGTGGCCGAATGATTGGAATTCTCAAAATATATGAAAATATGAAGAGCAGTGTTGAAGCCAAAATGACAGAAAAGTGAACCAAAGAATCTATCTAAGGACAGAGCTATGCATGAGGGAGATACTCCTTAGTTTTGGAGTAAATTACTTAATTTGATGACTGAAAATTTGAAGTATATATATTTAATGTCAGTACAAAAGCACTGATAACTAGACTTATGATGCCCTCGGGGACTATCAGTCCACCAGCAGTGACAGCGGCCTAACATATATACCTTTTAATTTTGTGCTCGTGGCCGAATGATTGGAATTCTCAAAATATATAAAAATATGAAGAGCAGTGTCGAAGCCAAACTTCACACACATACTCGTCATGAGATGAGGATGTGCCCTATTAATTTCAGGATTCAAAGTTCAAGGTGAAACTTCCAATATGAAATCATATTTATGGAGTCTTTCTTGCTGTCCATCCTACATGTTTAAACATTAGAATGGCAGGTGACACTTTAATCTTTGAAATAAATGCTCAAGTGTGCTATTGTGATCCATCCAGCATCCGACAATATGTCTGTGCGGCTCTCCTGAAGAACTTCTGATGGAAGTCTGAACAGTAAAAGACTTAGAGGGGATAAAGTGGTCAAGTTCCCTTATAATTGTTTTTACTTTTTGGCAAGATTAGTCAAAGGATGAATCAAGAAGAGGACAACATATGCCCCAGAGTTCAGTACAGTTGCATAGATCGTAAAACTGATTGCTTGAGAGTGATCTAGAAAGTGTCTTTAGAGTGTTGTTGAATTTGATGCCAGATTTGACCCCAGAATGCCCCCGTATCGATTGTTTTGTCCTGTCTGTCTGTTTGTTTGTCTGAGTGTATCTTTGTCTGTCTGTCTGACAATTTTCACCCTTTTGAACCGTGAGGGATAGAGACTTTATATTTCTCATGGGTACTCAACTAATAAAGCCCTTTCAAATGAAACCAAGATGGATGACCTTTTTTGTCCTGTCCTGTCTGTCTGTGTGTTTGTCTACTTAACACTTGTCCATAACTTTTGAACCGTGAAGGATATCTAGAGATGTCATATTTTACATGCATACTCAACTAATTAAGCCTTTTCAAATGATACCAAGGTCACTGACCTTTTGACCATGACAATGACTTTCATGCTAAAAATAACTTTTTCTGACTCTGTTGCCACCATGGATACAGTATTTCACAAACACATCTTGTTAATTTGTGGACATATTTGGTGTGTGTGTGTGTGTGTGTTCCATGCAGGATCAAATTCGATGTTGGATATATGTTTATTTATTTATTTTAATTTAATTTAACATTTTTTTTTAGATTTTAAAATATTGGAGTGTTATAAATGTAACTGGAAGGAAATGAATTTCAGATTTAATTTCTGGGAATTTTTACATTCTTCTTGATATAAAATTTGGATGGGTGGATTGGATGCACTAGTAGTACCTTCAGAACTAATCAAAACATATTGATGAAACTTGGTAGGTATAAAGTACTCAATGTTCTTTTTTAAATTGTTGCATAGATCATCAAACTGAATGCCTTGGGATGATCAAAACGATGTCTTAAGAAGTGCTGTCTTTTGTAGTCCCATTCTGAAAATGAATGCTTATGTTTGTTCCTTCAGTTCAGTTTTTCTATTTACCAGAGCTAAAACCTGCTGGTTAAGGTAAAGATTGGAAGACATCACGTGAACAAGTCATGTGCTATCTAAATATTGAATGGATACATATTACCGTATTTCCAGTGTGATGTAATAGACCTAAAGTACATGAAATGACATTGCAAAAATGATGATTAATCAACCTGTGTAAGTTTGTACATACGTAAGGATCCAACAAACGAGTTAACTACCTGTAAGCAGCCAAATGCTCACTTTAAGAATATTAAGCGTTTTACTTTTCATAAGTCATAAGTTCATATTAAGTCTGTGGGTCTGTCCGACCATCTGGAGTCATGTTTCCCGGACTATTTCTGCAGTCTTTCAAGATATTGGATTGAAACTTTGGGTATGGGTATAACTTTTTACTAAAATATACTATCCACACGTAAATGGATACATAGTTTGCCTCACATGAATTTGCTAATTTTCTGTCCAGGTTCTTCTGCGATTCTAATATCATTTTCATTATAAAGGCTGACATGTTTTAAAAGAAAATTGGTTTTCTAGGTAATACGACTACAAGTAACAAAATAACATACACCCATATAAATCTAATTTGATATTTGGTTATTATTCTACTTTTATTATACCCCCCACGAACAAAGTTTGGGGGGGGGGGTATATAGGAATCACCCTGTCTGTCCATCTGTCTGTCTGTCCGTCTGTCCATCAACCTTTGTCCGGACATAACTTTTTTATTCTTTATCATATGATGATCATACTTGGTACATTTGTTCCTTTGGAGATGCGGGTGTGTCATGACCCTGAACCAAGGTCGTGGGTTAAAGGTCAAGGTCACTATTCACTCTATTGTAAAAATCTTGTCAGGGCTATTTCTTTTAGTTGTATGAATGGATAATGTTCATACTGGGTCATTAGTGAAAGGCCAAGTCACTTGTCTTTTTTTTTTGGAAAAACTTTAACTTTGACGGTAAAGTATAGTCATATAGAGATAGGGAGTCCATTTTACATGTGTGTATTCTGTATGACAAGTCCTGTACACTGATACAAGAAGAATTTACACAACAGTCTTGACCTTCACCTTCTTCTCAAAAATTTAAATATTCGTCATATATATAGTTCTATGCCCTATTTTGAATTTTGGTGCCGTGGGGGGTATTTGTCCCGTTAGGACAGTTCTAGTTTTATTCATTATTTTTAGGGGGGTTTTAGGATGATGTTAGTTGTCCTGTAAATTTGTTACATTATTATATACATGATTAAAAGAAAAGGAAGGAACTTCAAGGATCCTCTTTATTTTGTAATCTCCTTGCCTGTATAGGTCTATGTGGACCCATACGTACTTCTTGCCTTGGATAGTAAATCTCATCTGATGACGTATTTTCAAGTAATGCGTATGATTCCATGTCATCAGTACATGTTTACAAGCGCAGCGTGTGTAGCTGTAAGCATGGGTCACAAAATATATGTATTTTAAAAGAGAAAACTGAAGACATCCGACAAAGCTGTATGACAAAAATCATCAAGGACATGCACAAAAAAGCAAGAGCAATGCCTAGCGTGGCATAATATGAAGTGATATATAGTAACAAACCAAGTTTTAATTCAGTACGTTTAAAGACTGCAGAAAAAATTCCGTAAAACTAAAATCTTTGAAAATTTCTAAGTTGAACGGCCATAACTCTGGCAAAACCAAAGCAATCATACCCAGATTCGAACTGGCACTGACCCTGAATGATATAAAGTAATATACGAAGTGTTAATGCAATACCTTTAAATATTGCAGAAAAAAATCTTTGAAAATTTCTAAGTTCAAGGGCCGTAACTGGTAGAAACAAAGCAATCATACCCAAATGCGAACTGGTACTGACCCTTGTTGATATGAAATTATATACCAAGTATTAATCCAGTATCTTTAAAAACTGCAGGAAAAAGTCCAGAAAACTGTAAATCCTTGAAATTTTCTAAGTTCAAGGGCCATAACTCTGGCAGAACCAAAGCAATTATATCCAAATCCGAAATGGTACTTACCTTTGTTGATATAAAGTTATATACTAAGTTTTAATCCAATACCTTTAAAGACTGCAGGAAAAAAGTCCAGAAAACTGTAAATCCTTGAAATTTTCTAGGTTCAAGGGTCATAACTCTGGCAGAACCAGAGCAATCATAACCAAATTTGAAATGGTACTTACCTTTGTTGATATAAAATTATATACTAAGTTTTAATCCAACCTTTAAAGACTGCAAAAAATAAGTCAGGAAAACTGTAAAATCCTGAAAATTTCTAAGTTCAAGAGCCGTAACTCTGGCACAACCAAAGCAATCATACCCCAAAAATACCTATTTACTAATTGAAAAAAGTAAACACATTTTAAAAGGCTAGAATTACTTGAAATGATTCATACCAACACTTAGCCGGTAGGGGTAGGAGGATGGCGTAGACTAAATCTACGCTAAACGTGAGATATGCTCTTTGATGAAATGCAAAATTGTAGGAAATTTGGTCTAGACGGGTATTTACACCAAAGTATGCCCACGTCCTGAGTAACACTGCAGTACAATCAAAGGACAAACCTTTAAACATTAGAAAATAAGAAATATAGAACAAAAGAAAGGAAGAGTAGGAAACTGGGGTCAAAAACTAGGACTATATCTTCTTTTTTCAAGGTGGAGGGATGTACCAATGCCCATACATTTGATGTATAAAATGTTAAGGTTTCATACTTTACATATCTACTGCACTAAAGCATCCTTCAAGGTTCGCCTTAGATGAATAGGTAGAGGGTCAAAGGTCAAGATCTAGGACCTATCATGTTTTTACTTGGTTACTGAATTTGAGAATATTCATGTTTCACCAAAACATCTTGTTTACTTTATTATATTCTTGATAAATTTGACGGAGATAAAGCTGTGTATTAATAATTATCTCAAACCAAGCTGTGTGTTACTTCACCCAAGGTCATCTTTCAAGGCTAATAAAACTTACGGTTTTCTTGTTGCTTAAAATTTAATGTTCTACGGGTAGAGTAATTATTCCTGCTCTTAGATACCTTGAATGATATATTGATTTTTTATTCAATAAAAGGTTATGAAATGCCCTTGAAATAACAATGATAAAATGAAATAGTCAGCGGTCAGATTATTTTATTTGGAGGAAAATGTCACTTTACGTTTTGGAAAAAAATATCAAATTTCTTTAAATACCTTTCTGCAACAGATTTTTTGACTAGATATGGTACCAATCTTATTGTATCTATTCAATATGAAGTAGTACCTGTAATGTGAGCCATCATCTGTCAATTCATTTTTGAAAAAATCGTACCTGATCAAATTTTCATATTGTTCTCATTAATTACTTTATTTGTAAAAATATAGAAAGGGAGATAACTAACCCTTAATGGTGTATTCATAGTTTAACCATAATCTCGCATGATATTCAGAAATGTCATATCAAAGAATAAAAAGAATTCAATGGTCCATTTATTTTCTAGTACCCCTTGCAATCGCTACCTTAACTATTGTCAAAGTGATCTGACAGTCATCCATCCGTATTGGTAAAGTTTTCAGTTGTCGGGACAAATGTCAGTATCAGTGGCGTAGATACCAACTTTAACCTTTGCCATACCTTCAAAAGTATTAAACTTAGGGCGTTCATGTTTTACATGTACATTCCTTGTGACAATGCCATTGCTACCATCATATTTACTAAGACATTGACCTTAACATTTGAGATATAAAAAAAAAATTACCCTTGGCAGTAACTCGTCAACTACTGGGGGTGAAGCTTTCATATTTATGTCTCCCCATCAAAAGGGGATACATATTGTTTTTTTCAATTTTCTTATTCTTCTTCTTCTTCATCCAAATTTTTTCCGGGCCGTTACTTGAATACCCTTTGAGGTAAGAAGTTGAAACTTGGAATGTAGAAAGGTGACAGTGACGCAAGGTGCATGGTGTAAAAATTTTTGAACTTGACCTACATTTACAGTCTTAAGGTCAAATAAAAGAAATTGTCCAGGCCGTAACTTGAATAGCCTTTGAGGTAAGAACTTGGAACATAGAAAGGTGACAGTAAGGCAAGGTGCACGGTATAAACATTTTTGACCTTGACTTACATTTACAATCTCAAGGTCAAGTTAAAAAAAAATTTGTCCAGGCCATAACTGGAATATCTTTTGAGGTAAGGACTTGGAACATAGAAAGGTGACAATGAGGCAAGGTGCACGGCATAAAAATTTTTGACCTTGACCTACATTTTCAATCTCAAGTTCAATTTAAAAAAAAAATTGTCCAAGATGTAACTGAAATACCCTTTGAGGCAAGAACTTGAAACTTGGAACATAGTAAGGTGACAGCGAGGCAAGGTGCATGGCATAAAATTTTTTTACCTTGACCTACATTTCAATCTCAAAGTCAAATTTAAAGAAAAAAACTTGTCCAGGCCGTACCTTGAATACCCTTTGAGGTAAGAACTTGAAACATAGAAAGGTGACAGTGAGGGAAGGTGCACGGCATAAAAATTTTTGACCTTGACCTACATTTACAATCTCTAGGTCAAATTTTTTTAAAAATTGTCCAGGGCATAACTTGAATACCCTTTGAGGTAAGAACTTGAAACTTGAGGCATAAAATGTTTGACCTTGACGTACATTTTCAATCTCGAGGTCAAATTAAAAAAAAAAAACTTGTGCAGGCCGTCACTTGAATACCTTTTGAAGTAAGAACTTGAAACTTGGAATATAGAAAGTTGACAGTAAGGCAAGGTGCACGGCATAAACATTTTTGACCTTGACTTACATTTACAATCTCAAGGTCAAATTAAAAAAAAATTGTCCAGACCATAGCTTGAATACCCGTTCAGGTAAGAACTTGGAACATAGAAAGGTGACAATGAGGCAAGGTGTACCGCATAAAAATTTTTGACCTTGCCCTACATTTACAATCTCAAGTTCAATTTAAAAAAAATTGTCCAAGCCGTAACTTGAATACCCTTTGAGGTAAGAACTTGAAACTTGGAACATAGAAAGGTAAGAGTGAGGCAAAGTGCACGGCATAAAAATATTTGACCTTGATCTACATTTACAATCTCAAGGTCATTTACAACAATTTGTCCATATCGTAACTTGAATACCCTTTGAGGTAAGAACTTGGAACATAGAAAGGTGACAGTGAGACAAGGTGCACGGCATAAACATTTTTCACCTTGACCTACATTTACAATTTCAACGTCAAATTAAAAATAATTTGCCCAGTCCGTAACTTGAATACCCTTTGAAGTAAGAACTTGGAACTTGGAACATAGAAAGGTGACAGTGAGGCAAGATGCACGGCATACACATTTTTTACCTTGACCTACATTTTCAATCTTAGGGTCAAATTTTTAAAAAAATTGTCCAGGCCGTAACTTGAATACCCTTTGAGGTTAGAACTTGAAACTTGGAAAATAGAAAGGTGACAGTGAGGCAAGGTGCATGGCATAAAAATTTTTGACCTTGGCTTACATTTACAATCAAAATGTCAAATAAAAAAACTTACCGTTTCAAGGTCATTTAAAAAAAGATTCTAAATTGTAATTTGTATATTGTTTCACATATAGACTTTAATTTTATAGCATATAATAACACTGTATATGAACTGTGTCAAAAGTTTTGACCCAGAACTCAAGTCAGTTTCAGTACCCCTTGTCAGAAAATTTAATTATAAATGCAACGCTTGTAACAAAAAACATTTATAGTGAATCAAAATTGGTTGTCCGTTGCACTTTGTTATAAGCATGTTTTACTGTACATTCATTTCTACAGAGTACCGGTATCTTAGATTATATTCCTATAAGTTTTTTAAATCCTAGTCGGATTCTTCCACTTGTAATGGTCCATTCTGAAACACATCCATAAGGAAGGGGAGATGTGTTTTGTTCAAAAAACAATACCCACTAGTTCATATATGTGTTTATTATTTGTAGACCGTTTCTGTCTATACCAAAACATTTGACCCCACAACTTTGAGCTTGAATTGAGAAAAAACATTGAAAATATTTTTCCTTCTCACAATGCTGCACCAGCGAGCTATGTGGTATTGATACGCTATTGACTTCTCTTTATCTGCCAGATAGATTTTAATCAAACTTATACTTGTAGTTAACTTATGCTTGTAGTATAAATGCACCTCTATAAAGTTTCTTTTTTATTCAAATCTGTCAAAAGGTGCATTCACCATAGACAAACATAGGACAAGATGATATTCTCCTTTGAAAATTTTAACCACCTCTTTCAGGGTCCGGCGCCATAAACTGAGAATATACCGGTACTTGAGTCAGAAATTCATATTCTTCTGTTCGTCAGTGAATTAATAACTGGGATTTCGATTTTATTTAGTTTTATTCTACTGATAAATAGAATTAAACCATTCTGCATTAAAGTTTATTTGAACTTTTGATAATGGAATAAATTAAAATGAAATTTTTGACTTAAGTATATTCTCAGTTTATGGCGCCGGACCCAGATATTCTTCTACCATTACATTGTTCGTTCATTGTATTGTATCATAAACATAAAGTCAAGCCCGTAACCACCTCTCCTAATCTGTTTTATTGTATTTTCATTAATCACATCAAATGTCAGACAAGTCACCTTTGCTTAAAAAAACAAAAAAACCCCCAACTTTTTAGTGGGCAACAGGGGCATAGGAAGCATTGCAAAAGTTGGTGGAAAAGCGAGGGGGGGGGGCGTGGGAACATTAATATAGTTTCATTTTGCAATGTGATAAAAATTTGTCCATGATCTGCCAAAAAAAAAAAAAAAAGAAAGGGGTAGGGAGGTTAGGTTGTGCAACCAATACCTATGGGCCTGGGTAATAAGGGTTGTCTCTCATGACAGTTTCCAGATAGCAGAACTTTTAATTATAAGTCTCAAAAGGCCTCAGACAATAAATGTATTCATGAGTTATGCAGTATTTTACAGAAATATTTGCAATTTTCATTTTTCAAATTTTGTAAATGGTTTGATATGAACAGAAGTATTTTATTTATTTCTCTTTCACTTGAACAATCAGACAGACTGATTATTGTTTTACTCCACTCCATGATTATTTCGCGTATATGGTGACGGCATCTACCTGATGCATTGCATACAAATTGAACAAATTTAGACCTTTACAACGAACCCACTCGAAGCAGTGAGGGATCTTTTATGTGCCACGCCTACCGTGACACGGTAACTCAGTTTTTACTGTCTCAACCAAAAGACAGTACAGCAATGTGCCCAGAGTGGCAGTCGAACCCGGGACCTCTCGATCCCGAGCGGAGCACGTAATCCACTAAGCCACGCCTTCTTCAATCAGACAGAAAACAAAAGAAACTTTAATCATTTAATGTATATTCCTCTTGTATGAGTGTATTTGTCATTACAGAAACTATTGCTGAAACTCGCCAAATGATCAAGAGGACTGAGCCCTCCTCACAACAGACCAACACAGAAGACGGTAAAATAATTTCACAATGCTTCAATATGATTTATCGGTATTGTGTGAGAGCAGTATGATTCAGTGTTGTTTTACTGCATTCCAAATCTGATGTTCCAGTTTCAATCTGATTTGTTTGAATGCATAATTCTAAGATTGATCAACTTCTGCCTGTCTAAATGTTCTAAGAAATGAAAGTATAAACTAAGTCTGCAATGGATTGAATAATGAAACAAAAATCTCATTCAGCATATTTAATGGTCATATACTATGTAAATTATATAAAGTGGGGCAGCTTGTCCATGTGGAAACCGTTAGTAACGGTGCGAACGTTAGAATAAATAGATAAAATCAGTCAGCACGTCTGACTGGCTAACAAGGGCATGACCAAGCTGTAACCACCACCTTAAAGATGAAATAAGTGAAATCATTTAGCATGCCTGAGTGGTTATCAAGGGCATGGCCAAGCTGTAACCATCACCATATAGGTGAAATAAGTGAAATCAATCAGCTTGCCTGAGTGGTTATCAAGGGCATGGCCAAGCTGTAACCATCACCATATAGGTGAAATAAAGGAAATAATCAGCATGCCAGAGTGGTTATCAAGGGCATGCCCGAGGTGTAGCCACCACCGTAAAATCAGTCAGCATGCCTGAATGGTTATGAAGGGCATGACCAAGCTGTAACCACCACCATATAGGTGAAAGAAGTGAATTCAATCAGCATGCCAGAGTGGTTAACAAGGGAATGCCCAAGGTGTAGCCACCACCGTAAAATCAGTCAGCATGCCTGAGTGGTTATCAAGGGCATGCCCAAGGTGTAACCACCACCGTAAAATCAGTCAGCATGCCTGAGTGGTTATGAAGGGTATGCCCAAGTTGTAACCACCACCATATAGGTGAAAAAGTGAATTCAATTAGCATGCCTGAGTGGTTATCAAGGGCATGTCCAAGCTGTAACCACCACCATATAAGTGAAATCAGTCAGCTTGCTTGAGTGGTTATCAAGGGCATGACCAAGCTGTAACCATCACCATATAGGTGAAATAAGTAAAATCAGTCGGCATGTCTGAGTGGTTATCAAGGGCATGACCAAGCTGTAACCACCACCATATAGGTGAAATCAGTCAGCTTGCTTGAGTGGTTATCAAGAGCATGACCAAGCTGTAACCATCACCATATAGGTGAAATAAGTAAAATCAGTCGGCATGTCTGAGTGGTTATCAAGGGCATGACCAAGCTGTAACCACCACCATATAGGTGAAATAAGTGAAATCTGTCAGCATGCCTGAGTGTTTATCAAGGGCATGACCAAGCTGTAACCACCACCATAAAATCAGTCAGCATTCCGGAGGTGGTTATTAAGGGCATGACCAAGCTGCAACCACCACCATATAGGTGAAATAAGTGAAATCAGTTAGCTTGCCTGAGTGGTTATCAAGGGCATGACCAAGCGGTAACCACCACCATAAAATCACTCGGCATGCCTTAGCTGTTAACAAGGATATGATAAATAGTCAATGTTAACAGATAAGCTTACTTTATTGTGATAAATAAATGTCTTTAGAGTGCTGTCGAATTTTTTTTTTGTTTTGATTCCAGAATAAAATTTCTATACTCTGGGATCAGTATATTGGGGGCATATTGTATTGTGTTTGCCCTGTCTGTCTGTTTGTTTGTCTGTAAAACAAAAATACCCGCTGAACCCTTCAGGCCAGCAGCTTTACAGAAAAACCTTTTAGTAGGCAACAGGGGCATAGGAAGCATTGCAAGAGTGGGTGGAGGAGGGGGCAACATTAAATTTAATTTCATTTTGTAAAGTGATGAGAATTTGTCCATGATCTGCTGAAAAAAAGGGGGGTGTGGAGGTGAGGTTGTGCCCCTGATACCTATGGGCCTGGGTAATAAGGGTAGTCTCTCATAACAGTAGTAATAAGTCTCAAAAGGCGTCAGACAATGGATGTACTCATGATTTATGCAGTATTTGACAGAAACATTTGCAATTTTCATTTTTCAAATTGTAAATGGTTTGATATGAACAAAGTAATATATTTCCTCTTTCACTTAAACAATCAGACAGAAAACAAAAGAAACTTTAATCATTTAATGTATATTCCTCTTGTATGAGTGTATTTGTCATTACAGAAACCATTGCTGAAACTCGCCAAATGATCAAGAGGACTGAGCCCTCCTCACAACAGACCAACACAGAAGAGGGTAAAATAATTTCGAAATGCTTCATTATGATTTATCGATATTGTATGAGAGCAATTTGATTCATTGTTGATACATTGCATTTCAAATCTGATGATCCAGGTTTGGTTTGATTTCTTTGAATGTACTTTTATAGAGTGCCTGAGTGGTTATCAAGGGCATGACCAAGTTATAGCCACCAACGCAAAATCAGTCAGCATGCCTGAGTGGTTATCAAGGGCATGTCCAAACTGTAACCACTACCATATAGGTGAAGTAAGTGAATCAATCAGCGTGCCTGAGTGGTTATCACGGACATGTCTAAACTGTTAGTTGGTTGGTTGATTGGTGTTTTACGTTGCTTTCAACAATTCAGTTATATCACGACATGGAAGCAGGAGGTAACCAACCTCTTAAACATAGTGGCGCAACCCGGGAATCGTCGGCGCCGCAACCCAAGCGCTTAACCACTACACCAAGCCTGCCCCTTGTCCAAACTGTAACCACCACCATATAGGTGAAATAAGTGAAATCAATCAGCATGCCTGAGTGGTTATCAGGAGCATGACCAAGCTGTAACCACCACCATAAAGGTAAAGTAAGTGAAATCAATCAGCCTGCCTGAGTGGTTATCAAGGGCATGTCCAAACTGTAACCACCACCATATAGGTAAAATAAGTGAAATCAATCTGCATGCCTGAGTGGTTATCAAGGGCATGTCCAAGCTGTAATCACCACCATATAAGTGAAATAAGTGAAATCAATCAGCATGCCTGAGTGGTTATCAAGGGCATGCCGCAACTGTAACCACCACCATATAGGTGAAATAAGTGAAATCAATCTGCATCCCTGAGTGGTTATCAAGGGCATGTCCAAATTGTAACCACCTTCATAAAGGTGAAATAAGTAAAATCAATCAGCATGAGCGAGTGGTTATCAAGGGCATGACGAAGCTGTAACCACCATCATATAGGTGAAATAAGTGAAATCAGTCAACATGCCTCGGTGGTTATCAAGGACATGCCCAAGCTGTAACCACCGCCAGAAAGGTGAAATAAGTGAAATCAATCAGCTTGAGTGAGTGGTTATCAAGGGCATGCCCAAGCGGTAACCACCATAAAAGTGATATAAGTGAAATCAATCAGCTTGAGTGAGTGGTTATCAAGGGCATGCCCAAGCGGTAACCACCACCATAAAGGTGAAATAAGTGAAATCAGTGAGCATGCCTGAGTGGTTATCAAGAGCATTTCCAAGCTGTAACCACCACCATATAGATGAAATAAGTGAAATCAATCTGCATGCCTGAGTGGTTATCAAGGGCATGTCCAAGCTGTAACAACCACCATATAGGTGAAATAAGTGAAATCAATCAGCATGCCTGAGTGGTTATCAAGGGCATGCCGAAACTGTAACCACCACCAGATAGGTGAAATAAGCGAAATCAATCTGCATGCCTGAGTGGTTATCAAGGGCATGTCCAAGCTGTAACAACCACCATATAGGTGAAATAAGTGAAATCAATCAGCATGACTGAGTGGTTATTAAGGGCATGCCGAAACTGTAACCACCACCATATAGGTGAAATAAGTGAAATCAATCTGCATGCCTGAGTGGTTATCAAGGGCATGACCAAGCTGTAACCACCACCATATAGGTGAAATAAGTGAAATCAATCAGCATGAGTGAGTGGTTATAAAGGGTATAAGCTGTAACTACCACCAGAAAGGTGAAATAAGTGAAATCAGTCAGCATGCCTTAGATGTTAGCTAGGATATGATCCTGGTCAATATTAACAGATAAGTTGACTGTACTTGATTAAAGAAAGAAACAAATAATCTCTTTTAACCATGTAAACACTGTCAATTTCAAAATTTCAGATAAAAGAAATGCCAGAGAAACCCTTCTTGAGAAGTATGAGAATGTTACACAGTGTGTTACAGCCATGCCACTGGGTGGTACAAGCATGCCTTTTGATGAGTTATACTCCCCAGTGTTTGTAGCAGAAGATACCAAATCACAAAGTAAAAGCAGAAAAGAGGATAAACAAACTGCCAGAAAGCGCATAACAATGTCTGATATGTTTCACATTGGTGGTAAACCTGCCAAGAGAATATTTATGAAAGGAGAAGCTGGAAGGGGAAAAACTGTATTCACAATTAAACTTGTTGCTGATTGGTGTAAAGTCCAACAAGGACAACAATGTGACATGCAGGAAGTGTTGTCTCAGTTTGACTTGACATTCTATGTGTCAATGCGTTATGTCGAAAAGAAAAGAAACAAAGTAGTGGACATGATTTGTGACTGTTTGTCAGAGGGAGATCGTGAAGTAGTCACACTGTTCAGACGAGTGCTCTGTAATAAGCATATTCGATGTCTTGTGATCTTGGATGGTCTAGATGAGTGGTCCAACAGTTCTAACACTTTTCCCAATACTTATGGTTTGGTAAACTGTGTTTTATTTACATCAACAAGACCATGGAAGCTAGAAAAGCTACAGATGCAATATACACCACAGGATAAAGTGGTAGAAATTCTTGGAATTGATCCATGCACTATCGAGGCACTGATAACGCGTATTGTGACTCATCTCTATAAAACAGACAATCAGAACTTAGGAAATAAACTAACAACCTGCATCCAAAGATCTCAACATCGCATGGTGAAATCCTTGCTAACACTGCCCATGATATTAACAGCTGCTTGTCATGTATGGTGTGAGGAAGATAAAGACATTACACATGGAAAAAGTGAACATGTCAGTAACTCCATGACTTACTTCATACTGTCAATCCAAGATTTACTGATCAAACGTGGTGAACAGAAAAACAAACAAATAGAGGACTATCTCCTAGAACAACGCAAACAACAAGATAGACGTACTCAAGCTAAAAATAAACGAAGTGTTGATCAAACACAACAATCAACATCTCGTTCTAGTAACAACCTGCTATCTCGCTTCTTCTTGTATTTTAAACGACGTATTGATCAAACACAACAATCAACATCTGGTTCTAGTGACATGATGACCCTGCTGTCTCGCTTCTTCCCGTATATAAATCACTTCATTGATATATTGACTCCATTCTTTAAGTTAGCATACAATGATCTATATTATCAAGTGATCCACGCTTAGTATTTGAGAAATATCAGTTAGAAGGAGAAATAGGAATGGAGAGGGTAGATCTAGCATTAAAGGTGGGTATAATTAGTCAGTGTAGGGCACCAGGATGTTTCAATATACAGAATGTCTCTGTCAGTTTCCCTCACAAGTTAATACAAGAGCTGATGGCAGCCATGTTTATTGTATGTCAGCCAGACATGCTTCAAGAGTTCTGTCATCATTGTAACTCCATAGATAAGACCATGGAGCTGGGTAATGTGGTCAGGTTTGTGTCAGGTCTGGATAGGACACTGGGGGGTAAGCTATGGCAGCATGTAGTATGTATAGCTCAGACAGATGATAGGTTTATCCTGTGGAGACAGACTATGGAGGAACACGAGGACAGAGTCTACTCATTATACGACACACAGTGTGAATGGTATAGGGAGATGGAGCATGTCTCTGCCATGATGGGTAGTACTCACCTACCCCCCTACCACGTCTCTGATGTTTATCTTGCAGGTTATGACAGTGAAGTAAGGAGAGTGACAGGGGAGATGATGAGTACTAGTCATCATACCATTATGTCAGTGTTTCTGTGGAATGTATCACATATACCAGATATCATAGGGTACCTACCTCAGCATTCTGGATCACTCACAGCATTATGTATCATGGAGTGTTACGTACAGGGCCGTGAGCGGCTGGTCACCGTGTTACCACAACTCACACAGCTACACTATATAGAGTATGAGGGTATACACAGTGATGTTGATGTTGATGTTGTAGCGGCTCTGACCCGACTGACTCGGTTGAAGTATGTAGAGCTGTGTAACATCACATTGTATAACACCCCACTGTGTGTGTCACACATGACACAGTTAGAGACACTAGTGTTAGAGTTGGTACACATGACAGCCAGGAGGTGGGGAGTATTCCTGTCAAGTCTCCTGAGTATCCCACACAAAGTAAAGGTCACATTACAGTGGACAGACATTGATGATGACTCCATTACAATGATACAGTCCTCCCCACAGTTCACACTCATCAAGCACGACACAGATGGTATCCTGGGTAACACAACAAAGTTCTATAGAGAGACATGACATCCCACACAGGACTGTAAATCACTTGTAAACACAAACATCATCACATTACTCTCTCCATGATGAATTCTAGGTCACTTTCTCTGTAGAATTTTCTGGAAATGTCTGAGCTGCCATAGCGGAAACTGACACTGTACTTCTAGATCATATTAGATAGGTCAAGGTCACAAGGAAAATCAGTTTTAGAAAATCTCAGTCAGTATGTAGGTTTCATGAGGTGAACTTGATGGTGTTTTATATTTTCTGAAAATATGGACAAGGGGAAGGGAGGGTGTTATTTATGGTAAAATTTCTGAAGTTATTTGTTTCATTTGTTGAACTTAGAATTTAAGCAAGAAAAGGAAGGAGGGTTTTAGTATATCAAAATATTGAATAAAGGAAAGGATTGGGATATTGAAATGAATTTTAGATAAGGTGACATTAAATGATTTCAATCAAATTGAAGAAGGGGGAGGGGGTGTTGATGAACCTATTTCTCTTTCTATTATGTAATATTATTTCTCATTGTATTCTATGACTTGTTTCTTTGTACTGAATGAACCTGTCTCTGTATTTTATATGATGTATGTTTGTATTCTGTTATGAAAGTACAATAAATATTTGCTTTACATATGATATTGTGTTGCTTCATACTGACTTGTGTAACAAGAGTTAGTGTTGATGTAAGATGGGGAAGAAGTGATGATACCTTACATTTTCTGAAAACGTTAAAACAAAAAAAAAAAGGGCGGGAGGGGGATGGAGGGAGAAGTGGGGATAGGGTTTAGAGTTAAAGACAATAAAAAAGATTTAAGTGAAAATAAAAGAGAGAGGTATTCCAAACAAATGAACTGTAATTTGTAATGAAAGGGGAAATCTACACATATTAATCTAATTAGCGGTGGATCTAAAACGATTGGGAAGGGGAAGTAGGGTGAAGGATGGGGGAGGGGAAATAGGTTGAATAATGGGGGAGGGGAAATAGGTTGAAGGATGGGGGAGGGGAAATAGGGTGAAGGATGGGGGAGGGGAAATGTATGAAGGATGGGGTAGGGAAAGGGAAATAGGGTGAAGTTATCATGAAGTTATCTAATATGATATTAAATGAAACTCAACCATTTTATATTTATTTAGGATTGAGATTTACATATATAATTGCATTGTTGTGTATTTATACAATTTATAATAGCTGTATTCAGTATTAATGATGTAACACTGCAATAAATAAGAAAATCAACACAATTTATTTGTACACGTATATTCATTGCACCTAATATTCCAATTCCAATAAAAATACAAAATCTTTCTCAAAATAGGATGACACGATTAGAGAAATAACGATGTACTATGTGTTTTCAGGGTCTATAGAGTGTATGGTATGCCATTGTTTGTCCAGCCAAGTCTCATTATACCCCCCTCAAACGAAGTTTGGGGGAGTATATAGAAATCACCTTGTCCCTCTGTCTTTAACCTTGACCATAACTTTTGAACCAAAAGAGATTGGGTATTCATACTACACATGCATATTCCTTGCGGCAAGACCTTTCTTTTGGTACCAAAATTTTTGACCTTGTAATCTTGGCCTTAACGTTTGACCTACTTTTAAAAAATTTAACCTTAACTGTAACTTTTGAACCAAAAGAGACAGGGTATTCACACTACACAGGTATATTCCTTGTGGCAAGAACTTTCTTTTGGTAGCAAAATTTTTTACCTTGTGACATTGGCCTTGACATTTGACCTACTTTATAAAAACTTTTAACCTTAGTTTTAACTATTGAACCAAAAGAGATTGGGTATTCCTACTACACATGTATATTCTTTGTGGCAAGATCTTTCTTTGGTAGCAAAATTTTTGACTTTGTGACCTTGGCCTTCACATTTGACCTGCTTTTCAAAAACTTGAACATCAGCCATAACTTTTGAACCAAAAGAGACTGGGTACTCATACCACATGTATATTCCTTGGGGCAAGACCTTTCTTATGGTGCCAGAATTTTTGACCTTGTAATCTTGGCCTTAATGTTTGACCTACTTTTAAAAAATTTAATCTTTGCCATAACTTTTTAACCAAAAGAGACAGGGTATTCATACTACACAGGTATATTCCTTGTGGCAAGAACTTTCTTTTGGTAGCAAAATTTTTTACCTTGTGACCTTGCCTTTGATGTTTGACCTACTTTTTAAAAACTTTAAACTCAGCTATAACTTTTGAACCAAAAGAGACTGGGTATTCATACTACACATGTGTATTCCTTGTGGCAAGACCTTTCTTTTGGTGCCAAAATTTTTGACCTTGTAATCTTGGCCTTATGGTTTCACCTACTTTTAAAGAAATTAACCTTAGCCATAACTTTTGAACCAAAAGAGACTGGGTATTCATACTACACATGTATATTTCTTGTGGCAAGACCTTTCTTTTGGTACAAAAATTTTTGACCTTGTGACATTGGCCTTGACATTTGACCTACTTTTTTAAAACTTTAACCTTAACCATAACTTTTTAACCAAAAGAGACTGGGTATTCATACTAAACATGTATATTCTTTGTGGCAAGATCTTTTTTTGGTAGCAAAATTTTTGACCTTGTGACATTGGCCTTCACATTTGACCTACTTTTTAAAAACTTTAACCTATTAGTAAGCTATAACTATTTAACCAAAAGAGACTGGGTATTCATACAACACATGTATATTTCCTGTGGCAAGACCTTTCTTTTGGTGCCAAAGTTTTTGACCTTGTGACTTTGGCCTTGACGTTTGACCTACTTTTGAAAAAAATTAAACCTTAGCCATACCTTTTGAACCAAAAGAGACTGGGTATTCATACTACACATCTATATTCCTTGTGGCAAGACCTTTCTTTTGTTACGGAAATTTTTGACCTTGTGACCATGGCCTTTGACATTTGCCTTACTTTCTAAAAATTTTAACCTTAACCATAACTTTTTAACAAAAGAGACTGGGTATTCATACTATACATGTATATTCCTTGTGGTAAGACCTTTCGTTTGTTACCAAATTTTTTTACCTTGACCTTGACATTTTACTTACTTTTTAAAAACTTCAACCTTAGCCATAACTTTTGAAAAAAAAAAGAGATGGGACCTTCATTCTACACTTGTGTATGCCTTGTGGCAAGACTTTTCTGTCGATACCAACTTTTTCGACCTTGTGACCTTGGTCTTTTGTCATTCGTCTATGTCCTATTTTGAATCTTGTTGCCGCGGGGGGTATTTGTGCCGTTAGGACAGTTTTAGTTTGATTCTGGAAAGTTTCCGTCGTGCTTTGACATTAAACTCTCTGTGTAAGTTTAGCATGAGGTACTATTTACCAATGTAAAGATGATGGATAAATCCAAACCACAAGTCCAAAAATCATAACACCAGAGGACATACAAAATCAGTGAAAATGAAAAACAAATGGAAAATAACAAAATATGTCTACTTGAAGAGCATATGTGAACCCCTGTGATGGAGTGAGATCAGGTGCCCGGGGAGAGTGAGCATCTCCTGCTTGCTAGCAACACCCGTCACATATACCCAGTAGTAAGAATAAAATCGTTTAAATTCCATATGTATTTATATATGTCGAATTAGGTAACCGTCTAGTATAGAAGGTGTCAAATCTGTGTAAAATGATCGGAATCGGTCTCCGTCCAGAATATCATTTAAAAGTCTGGATAACGAGATATCATATGGAGTAATAAGACTCTCGTAACGACCATAGAATTTCCTCAGTGACGTTGCTAGTCTAGCACATATATAACCCTGGTTGAGCAGCTTAACTGAAAGTCGCCTAGCCCTCAGAACAAAGTCACTGTAATATGCTCTGGAATAACGTATTAACTGAGATATGAACACGCCGTATGTGGGCGATGATGGAATGTTGCTACTTATGAAAGGAAAGTTTGTGATAGCGAAATTGAAATCGTCACGTTTGTCATAGAGTGTGGTGTTCAATTGACCATTAATGTCGGAAGACAACATAATATCTAAATACGAAGTAGAATTACTACTTTCTGTGGTTTCTTTGACCTCAAGTTCACTTGGATAGATGATGCTAAGATAATCCGCGAATGAAGTCTGACTTTTCTGTAATTGATTCCAAGAGTTATTGCCGTTTGTTCAGTATAAGATTTCCAAAATGAAAATGAAAATAGATGTGTATTTTTGGATTTTATTTTTAATATATATATTAAGTTTGACATTTGTACATCGTCCAAAAGTTATTGCCGTTTTTATTTTTATACGTTGTCATTTGACAGGATATATTATGTTAGAGCTATGTCTGTCCGTCCATCTGTCCCTCTGTAACCTTTCCCGATGCATAGTTTCCACACTACTTGTTAGATTAACATCATACATGGTAGAAATGGTCATTAAGGAAATGTGATGTGTCATGACTTTGTGCCAAGATCACAGTGCATATGATTGGTAAATCCTTGCCTGGACCATAACATCTTCCTCCTTGCATGGATTTGAATAATACTTTCCAGAATAGATTCCTAGGTGCCAAGGATGTGCCCTGACCTTGAATCAAGGAGATATCTGAAAAGTATATGGTTCACAGTGCATATGATTTAAATAAATCATTGTCCAGGCCATAACTTCCATGGATTTGAATAATATTTCACAGAATTGTTATACAGGACTCGAGGGTGTGTGATGACCTTGAACTAAGGTCATATCTGCAAGGTTCAGGTCACGGTACATTTGATGAGTAAAACTGTTTTCATGGCCAAAACTTTTTAACCTTTACAAGGATTTGAATGATATTTCACAGAATTGAAGCTCAATACCCAAAGGGTGTGTAAACCTCCAACCAACGCCATAACTCCCCAGGTCAAGGTCACAGTGCATATGACGGGTAAATCATTTTCTGAGCTATATATTGTTACCCCTTATATGGTTTTGAATTTCACAGTATTGTTGTCCAGCACCAAAAGGTGTGTCATGACAATGTTTAATTATATTTATACCCCCGCAAACAGAGTTTGGGTGGAATATATATGAATCACCCTGTCTGCCCATGTACATTTGTCTGGGCCATAACTTATTCCACCTTGTATCTTAATATTTCACACAATTGACCTAATATTGTCATATTGTCATACTTTCCAAGTCAAGATTACAGTGCAAAAATCGTTTGGTTCTTACCTTCTTGCTGCCAAGTTGGATTTGGATAATATTTCACACAACTATTGCCCAAGACACATGGTTGTGTCATGACCTCAACCCAAGGTCATATCTCCAAGATCAAGGTCACAGTGCACACATAGCTATAATTCTTGTCCGGGCAAAAACTTCTCATTGCCAAGTTGGATCTGGATAATATTTCACACAATTGTTGTCTAAGACCTAAAGATGTGTTATGATGTCAACACAATATCATATCTTCAAGGTCAAGGTCCAAGGACAAGCATAGTCGAAATCCTGATCCAGGCCATTACTCCTTACTGCTATGTTGGAACTGGATAACATTTCACACAATTGTTGCACATGATTCAGCCGTGTGTCTTGAACTCAACCCAAGTTCATATCTTCAAAGTCAAGTTCAAAGTGCACACATATCCAAAATATTTGTCTGGGCCATAACTTCTTACTGCCAAGTCAGACTTAGATTATATACATGTATATAACACAATTGTTGTCCATGACCCAAGAGTGTGTCATGACCTTGACTGAATATCACATCTCCAAGGTTAAGGTCAAAGTGCATGTATTGTTGAAATCTTTATCCGGGCCATAACATCTACGGCTACGAAGGGTCTGAATAATATTTCACACCATTGTTTTTCATGATCCAAAGACGTGTAGCACATTGTACAGAGCATGTCGTTCCTCAGTGTGCCTGTCCATCTGTCTGTATGTCTGTCTGTCCGTGAAATTTGTACGGGCCATAATTTCTTTTCTTTTTTTTTTTACTTTAGAGGGAGATGATATTTTACACAATTGCTGTTCATGACCCAAGAGTGCGCCATAAACTTAGACCAAAATCATATCTACAAGGTCAAGGTCAAAGTGCATACCTAGGCAGAATTGTCCGAGTGGTAACCTCTTCCTTTTAATTTTGAGGGAGATAATATTATACACAATTGTCCATAATCTAAGGGTGTGTCATGAACTTGAACAAACGTGTTATTTACATGGTCAAGGCCACATTTCATACATAGACGGAATTCTGGCCTGGGTAATAATTTCTTCCTGTTACGTTGTAGGGAGATTACTCAATTATTGCCCATGACCCAAAAGTGTCTCATGATCTTGACCGAAAACCTTGCTAGATTATACCCAAACTTGAACCAGAAAAAAACATGCTTGTCTGCTTCTCCAGGAAGGCATACAACTTGCTACCCGACAATTCCTGTACGAGTTATGGCCCTCACATAGACATTTTGTTAAATATATACCATCATCCTGTCATCACGGATCCTCCAAGACACATAAATCAGTGGATAGTAAATGCTCTACTGTATCATTTTGATATATACAAGTTGCTAGGTGTGCCCACTGTATGTTATCTAAAATAAAAAATAATAAAACTACACTATATATCTTTTATAATTTTCTCACGGTTTTCTTGACACACAATACACTTTTAAGTTGGTTTCATATAAAATGAACGCGCTGTATCATTTTTGCACTATAAATCTCGAAAATATCCATCTTTTGTAGGTGTTTTGTTTACTATATACATATAGTTTACTTAAACATATATTTGAATAACATTTTTAGGCTTGACTGTTTTAGGCGAAACACGTATTCATTAAATTGAACACGCTCTTCCTTATGTACTAAATGTAAATAGTTTTATAACTTATATATGTTGCGGTTCACACTGCGTACATATCTGTGAACATTTTTGTGATGACAAAACCTACAAGATTTAGAAGCACAGCTTAGTATTTTCAGGACAGGTGACGTTGTTAAATAGGTTAGGTGCTCCATTCATGACAGATATGTCCATGGTTCAACTTCCGCCGTGGGCACACCGCTGTTCTGTCTTTTCTTTTTGTTTGTTTTGAGACAGTGAAAACCAAGTCCCTTGTTTTCATAGATGTTAAACGTGACAATACCCTGTCATTTTTTCCGGGTCTCAAATTAACATGAAGCTCTGAATATAACATTATTGTTTCCCTTATTTTAATTCTTTTTTATAGCTTTTTCATGAGGTTTTGTCCAGCTACCTGCTTGCCATTGATGTTATCTGATGAGGGGGCAGATCACCTAGAAAAAATTATATTTTTATGTCCCCAGATCCATAGATCGGGGTCGTATTTTTTTTTCTTGTCTGTTTGTTTGTTTGTCTGTCCATCTGACAAATTTAACTTTGCCATTACTTTAGAGGATAGAGACTTCATATTTCACATGCGTACTCAACTATTGAAACCCTTTCAAATAACACCAAGGTCGATGACTTTTTTGGTCTTGTGTGTTTGTCTGTCTGTTTTTTGTCTGTTGTCAACTTTAACCTTGACCATAACGTTTGAACCGTGAGGGATAGAGACTTCATATTTCACATGCATGCGTACTCAACTAATGAAGTCCTATTAAATGACACCAAGGTCAATGAGCTTTTGACCTTGAAACGTTTACGCTAAATATTGATTTTTTTTTTTTTTGCCACTGAGGGATTAGTGTTTCACAAAGACATCTTGTTTGAGATACTTTAGCGTCATCACTGTTTGTGGTTCTCTATTGCTGGTGTCATTCTATACTCTGTATCCTTGACACTTATATATCCACTGTTTACTATTGATTCCTGCAACCTTTGTTTTCTATACATAGGACAATTGATGGAATGTTAATTTTATATCATTGTCATGTTTTAGCGATTAGTGGAAAAGTAGGTCCGTGCATCGATTACTGGGAAGGTAGACCGTAATCCTGTTAGTAGACAGGTTGGCTCGTACATCTGTAGATGGGAAGGTGGGCCCGTTAACCAGTCAGTAGGGAGACGAGCTCGTATCTGTTTATGGAAATGATGCAAGTGAACCAGTTAGTTGGAAATTTTGCCCGTACAACGGGTAGCTGGAAGGTGGCCTGTTAGCCAATTGATGGAAAGATGGGACCCGTACATCGGTAAGTGGGAAGTTGGACCCGTAAGCCAGTCAGTAAGAAGGTGGGCTCGTGTATCTGTTTTTGGATAAAATGCCCGTGAACCAGTTAGTGGGAAGGTTTGTC
Organism: Pteria penguin; assembly: GCA_035048485.1. Lineage (NCBI taxonomy): Eukaryota > Metazoa > Mollusca > Bivalvia > Pterioida > Pteriidae > Pteria > Pteria penguin. Next base: position 2,608,177 of record CM068590.1, on the reverse strand, counting down.
CGTATAACGGATTGTTGGAAGGTGGCTTATCAGCCTAAATTTACCTCATCTTTTAGCATTATGCAAATGGGAACAAAAAATCTAATTGCAAAGGGACCAGAAATTTAGAAAAAAAAATATATATATATATACATGTATATATATATATATATATGAACTTCCCAAGCAAGGTGACTGGTGTGTTTATACACTGAGTAGGAACTCACGCCCGCTCCCGACTTACCTTTCCCAAGGTAATCATTATTTTTACACAATTATTGGGAACTCACATCAACTCCCGTGTGAAATTCCCAAGGTGACTGGTGTGTTTATACACTGACTAGAAACTCACGCCTGCTCCGTGTGAACACTCCCAGGTTAATAGTATGTTTATACATTGAACGGTAACTCAAGCCCATTCCCGAGTGAACTTTTCCAAGTAACTAGTGTGCTTTTACACTGAATGGGAACTCACGCCCGCTCCCGAGTGAATTTTCCCGGGTAACCAGAATGTTTATGCACTGCATGGGAAATCATACCCGCTCCCGTGTGAACTTTCCAAGGTACCTAGTGTTTTTATACAATAAGTGGGAACTCACGTCCGTTCTCGAGTGATCTGTCAAAGGAAGCTAGTATGTGTATACACTGCGCGGGAACTGACGCCCGCTCCCGCGTGAACTCCCCAAGGTGACTAGCCTATTTATTCACTGAGTGGAAACTAACGCCCGCTCCTCCGTGAACTTTCCATGGTAAATAATGTGCTTCTACGCTAAATGTGATCTCACGTGTGCTCCCGAGTGAACTTTCCCAAGTAAGAACATGTAGTGTGCTTATATACAGTGAGTGGGAACTAACACCCGCTTCTTCGGAACTTCCCAAGGTAACTAGTATGTCTATACAATGAGTGGAAACTCGCGTCCTCTCCCGCGTGAATATCGTAAGGTGACTAGTGTGTTTATGCGCTCTCGAGTCATCTTCCAAAATTAGTTTTTTGTTTATACAATGAGTGGGAACTCACGCCCACTCCCGCGTGAACTTTCCATGTTAACTAGTATGCTTATACATTGAGTGGTAACTCACGTCCGATTCTGAGTGAACTTTTCCAAGTAAGTAGCGTGCTTATACACTCAGCGGAAACTTGAAAAAGTATTAAAAGTAATGATGATGGGTTATGCCACAGAAGTGTATTATAGGTCTCTGGATTTTGCGTTTTAGCTGAATCAGATTTATTACAAGACCATCTCTGGCTCAGCTGTATGACAAAATCCACCACATGTACAACAAGAATAACAAGATATTGACAAGACATGAAAACACCACATAAAGCTTCATTCACACGACAGCTGCGGTACCGACTGAGAATGATCAATTGAATTCTGAATACCCTCGCCTGACTTCGCCCCCTTTTTTTCTTAACCCTAAATCCTGGATCCGCCTCTGTGTAAGACCTTACCTTAGCGTTTGGCTTCATGCCTTACTGTTTTGTCTTAATGACTTACTATTGCACTTTATAATGTGTTTTTATGACTTCATAACATGCTTTATTACTTTATAAAATACTTTTATGACTTCATAATGTAATGTTTTGACTTTATAACATAATATTCTGACCGCATATCGTACTTTGTGACTTCATAGCGTAATGTTTTGACTTCATAAGATATTTAATAACTGCATAACATACTATTTTGACTCCAAAACTTATTTTTTGTGACTTCATAACGTTATATTTTGACTTCATAATATAAAACATGTATTTTGACTCCATAACATGATTTTGTGACTTAATAACGACGTAATTTTTGACCTCATAAGGCACTATTTCGACTTGATATTGTTTGACTATATATAATACATTTCTTTGGGTCATTTCAATTTAGTTTTCTTTCTTCATTCAGAAATGCCGTAACTAGCCGATAAATGAAATAAAAATAAAAAAAAAAACAAAACCACAGAAATAACATAAAAATAACAATGACCACGTGTTTTTCGTTAGCTCCGCCTGTTTTTGTCAGGTTTCTTTTAACGAGATCTCGCGAGACCGAATGACTGACACAGAAACCGGCAAATTTGACACAGGTTGGGAAAAATGTGTGTAGAGTTTTCAGACGACAGATCGGGGAAAGATTTTATTGCCGATCGTTTGCTTTATGTTTATATAATTATGTTAGATATTTGCTCCATTTCATGCCAAAATGCGTAGAATCGTGCCGGCCATTCCGTCCGGAAGTTTACGCAACATAAGGAATTGTGGGCCTATCATTCATATAGGGCCACTACTTGCGACTAGAAATGGTCCCTGACTGCTTAGGGTGGGTCTGTTGCATAGGTCTGCATTTCCGTACACTGTATCCGGCAGATACCGTGACCGCTTGTAAACGGGGAAGGCTTGGTTTAGTGATTAAGCGCTTGGCTTGGGGTGCCGACGATCCGGTTGGATTCCCAGACTCCGCCACTACATTTAAGAGGTTGGTTACCGCTTGCTTCCATGTCGCGATATAACCGAACAATTGTTAAAGCGACGTAAAACACAAACCAACCAACTAACCAACCAACCAACCAACCATCATGTTTAATAATCTTAACATGACGAGCAAAACAATGTTTACAACTTTTTACCTGGACAGTAGCTATCTTAACCTTTCCCTTTTGATTACCCCCTCCCTTTTTTTCCAAGTCAAAATTGTTGGGTCATGCATCCTATAGAGCGCATGTAGAGTATGGATCTCCTGTCCCTATGTGTACTTGACCATGCTATGAAAAAACCTCCCGCCATCTAAAGAGTTGTCTGTATCCCTCTTCTCCCTTTTCAAATACAGCAAATTTAGCATTTCAGAGAGGAACAAACGACTGGCGGTTTAGTTAGATCGCACTACCAATTGGTTCAGTTAAACTAGGATAAGAATGTCGGTTCAGTGAGACTACTATAGAACTAGTGTCATGGGACTAGCGGTTCTGTCGACTTAGGATAGGACTAGGGGTTTTGTTACACTAGAATACAACTAGGTATTTAGATTAAATTATTAAGAAAGGTGTGGCCGTTTAGACAAGACAAGGATAGGATTAGCAAGAATAGGATGGGACAAACAAACAGTTTAGTAAGGACGTTTTTTTTCTTTTCTCTTTGAAAAAGTAGGATATGCCTATTCTATTCGTTTAAACTATAACAGGACAAGCGGTTAACTAATGCTACAATGTACATGTAACTATGACGTTACAGTAATACTAGAGTATGATAAGCGGTTAGCTAATGCTAGGATAGGAGTAACTAGGATAGGAATAACTAGGATACGGCTAAAGAGGATAAGACCTTCTAGGATGGACCTAACTAGGATGGGACCGACGAGGATGAGACTAACTAGGATGGGCTCAAATAGGATGGGACAAGCTAGGAAAGGACTAATGCTAGGATGGGACTTCCTAGGATGGGACTAACTAGTATATGACTAATGCTAGGATATGACAAATGCTAGGATCGGACTAATGCTAGGGCAGGACTAACTAGGATAGTACTAACTAGGATTGGAATAACTAAGATAGGACTAACGGATTGTTAAGACTGGTATGTGGATATTGATGTGGTAAGACAAGAATCTGTCAAGTGAGACTAAAATCTACCAATTGTATCTAGGTATTAGTGCGGGAATAGGATTCGGCTACATGTACATGTAAAAAAAGAAACAGAAGACATCTGACACAAATCACCAAGGACCTGCACACACTAACACACAAAATTACAACAGACAACAGCAGAATATACACGGAACAACATTACAAAAATATTCGATTGTGCTGCAGTTACGATACCGACATAGGACGGTTAATTGAAGTAACAAACGTCACTCAATTGGTGTGGTTAACCGGTCTACGGGTGCCCACCTTTCCACTCACCGCAAAAGCAGCATAATCAAAGGACACACATTTAAAAATTTATAAATAATACATGTATGAATAAAAGATTGTTTAGAAGGACAAGTAGATGGCCATTGGTAAATCTTGTGGTGGTGGAAAGGATACATGATGCTCTACGTCTGAGAAGGCAGATTACTGGTACTAGGGGTTGACTACGGCTGGCCGTTTGACATTGCATTAAAGCCAGCAGTTAGGTCTGATTAGAAGTCATTGGTATGGTCATAATTACCTTATTGTTTATGATTATCCTTGTTAGCATTAAAGACTTGAACACCCCCCTCTCTTTTTTTGTTTTTTTTTGTTTTTTTTCTCTCTCGTCTTTCCACAATCTGCAGTTGTAAAGGCATTTCCTCAAACATAATATTTTCAGTTCAGTATGACCTACTTGAGGGAAGCGGCAATAAATAACAATATATGAAATTTTGTTAAAAAGAGTTTATATATTGTTATGTATGTTTAACTTGAGGGAAGCAATAGTACAACAATATATCAAATTTTGTTTAAAAGAATTTATTTATTGTTATGAAATATTTTCAGTTATATAAACCCTTGCTTTAGATTCACCTCAAAGTCCATAGGTACGAAAAAGTGGACTCCTCCACAACTCACAGATTTACATTTTTAAAAGTAAAGTTTTCCACAGGGATATCGCTCTATAATGTATAAATAATAATGATAATATTTCGGCTGCTTGGCCTTTATCAAGTTAAATAAGCGATTTATAATTCTAAACTATGTAAAATCCCTGGTAGCATTACAAATAATAAGCCTAAATATTATATTCTTAAGATAGAATGGATTTTACATAGTTTAGAATTTTTAAAATATCAAATATTATTAATTTCACCTGATAAACGTAAGAGGAACCGCCTGCGTTTACGTTAGAGCTTTATATGTTTGTCTAATTTGTCTTGTATTTCTTCGGAGATCCAAGGTCTATAGTACTCCCGGGTGTTTCACTGTTTCTATTTGTACTTTATATGTTTATCAGAGGTTCCGCTTACGTTTCCGTCGGGTAAATCCCTACTCTTTCCGCAGCCGTGTTGTCATGCATACCATTTGCTAATGATTGGCTATCAAATCTCTATTTTAATTGGTGGAGCTCGGGTAGCTCAGTCGGTTAGTGGGTTGAATGCATGACAGCTAGGTGATTCGGTACCATAGGTCGTGGGTTCAAATCCCCGTCGGGGAACGATTATAAGTGAAATATAGGGTGCCTTGTTAGCTGTAGTGTTTTGTCTAATTTGTCTTTATTTCTACCGGTATTTCTTCGGTAATTTAAGGTCCATAGTACTCCCTGGTGTTTCACTGATTCTATTTGTGATATATATATATATATATATATATATATATATATATATATATATATATAATATATATATATATATATATATATATATATATATATATATATATATATATATATATATATATATATATATATATATATATATATATATATATATATATATATATATATATATATATATATATATATATATATATATATATATATATATATATATATATATATATATATATATATATATGATGTCGGTGATGAAAACACAGCCATTATAAGAAAGCGTACGTCGCAGGGATTGAATGATGTATTATTGGAGTCTGTATATATGTGTACCGTGTACTAGTACTTTTCCACTGTCACACACGTACAAATCCTCGTTCACTTTATTCACAGCTACGGCACATGGATCGGAAAACAAGTTAGGATCCCACGGACAGTATCGTAGAGGGATGAAGGACAAGTGGCGTTTTAATAAGATTGGATCAAATTGACCTATCAAGTATTACTTGTACGAGTTATCTAGCGTGGGTAAGGATTGCCGCACCACGGTTAAACGTAATTTCCGGTGTAAACAAAGCGTCATTGGTAACTGTCGATAGATGAAAATTAACACACCATAACGTTGATTAATGCAAATAGAAGTGCTACAATCAACATGCCGCAAAAAAAAAAAAAAAAAAAAAAAAAATTAAAAAAAAAAAAAAAACGCTGCAGTGCTTTTCCTCAGCTCTGTTTGTTGTGTAATTTCACATAAAGATTGCTCTTTATCTATTTGAAATGCGTCGTGCTGGGCCTAACTTTTACAAAATAAAATATCAACAGAATTTCAATTAATTATACAATGTCTTTTAAAATTACACCATTCTACAATTCACCCTTCCACGGTTCGTAAAAGAACGTGACATTCAGTCTATTTTTAATTGTTCTATCGATGATGTCATAAACAAATGCGTTGTTTGTCGGAGTTTTGTCGGACTTCAGATGACGTCATCACAATGATTTTTTTTTTTTTTTTTGGAATCGAGAATTCCATTGCAGTATTTATACGCAATTGCGCCTCTTATAAGTTGAGGACAGCTATAAATATTATTGATAGGTTTCCATTTATTGTTTACAACAAAATTTGATTACCAAATTGGGCAATATGCCCTTGCACTTTCTGAATGTTTGTTGTTAGTACTACATGTGCTATATATAGCAGTCACGTGATTGCAAACAATTAGGAATCAAATTTAAATGTGTGAAAAATTAAACTTGTTAAACAATTAGCATTTTTGCAGAAATAATCTTTATTCTATTTCTTATGTGGTTTTCAATATAGACTATATTATGTCAATGACGTCGTGGAGTGCCTTAACGTAACTGCGTTTTTATGATGTTCTCTTTGTCAACTTTTTTTATCTATTTACTATTCACTTTTTGTACAAATACACCGTATGCATACCTTTGATGACTTGTCGTGTATTTTAATATCATGGTTAATGATATCGATTATCTCTCACCTTGGATTTTCTTCTCTCACCGAAAATTTAGTTGTTTTATTTGCATTGCTCTTTATGAATAAATATTGAAGCAGTCTTAAATTAGTATATTGCTCATTTTACAATTAATGTGAAGAACTATGTGTGCAACTCCTAGTTGAAGTGAAACAAAGGGCTAACAATGGAAAATAGGGAGATTGTATGTATATACCCTTCATACTAATCAGTATTGTGAAACAATAAGGGAAAGAGTGCTGATCTCTAACCAGCAATCTCTAAGTTACTACGCTGACACAATACCAGAGAGCCAAGGCGTCCACACATTTAAGTTGTATATAGTGCCACAATTTCCGTCATATTATGCCAGTTTCTTGAGGATTACGGGATTCAATCACATTCTTTTTCAAGCACCTATGAACAAATAAACATGACATTGTAATTACTGCAGCTGTAGTTACCATTTCAACTCGCCATAATTGTTAAGTGTTAGTGGAACAATCATACATTCGCGTTTTGACGTTGTTTTGGAAGGTATATAGATATTTCAAAGGCATGAAAATCGAAACCGGAAGTAGCATTTAACCGTTCAAGAAAGGTAACTCATGTGAAAAAAATGGCTGTCGTAATACTGGATTAGTCTATAGACGATCTTCATATTTTACTCGATATAAGCGGCCCAAGACCTGACATGGTACCTTTTGGCGGGGTTTTCATTTTGTAGTAAATAACGGGACGTCATAATTTAAGCCGTAACGTCAAAATAAATATCCGAGCAAAGTGTTCCATGTCGGGTCTTGAGCCGCTTATATCATGTAAAATATGAAGATCGTCTGTTCATGTACAACTGTCCCTTAACTACTGTACTGGATGACCCGGTGTTCCTTGCTGCCTGACGTCACGACGACGTCACGGTTACGTAGCGAGCAGACCGTCTGTGGCACGTACTGCTTGTTAAATAATGTATGTCTCTCTTCATAATGTCGCTCCCCTTGAAGCTGATGTGATACAACTATAGCCAGTAATGAGGACATCTCCATTTAAAGTGGTGGTGAAGCTATTGAAGATGAAGAAGTCTGTGTTTATAGTATCCAGTACTTTGCCGTAATAGACCCTTTCGCAATAACTGCGGGACAGTTCTTCGCGCCTGCGCATAAACGCTTCCGGGGGGGGGGGGTACCCACTAGGGGCGCTATATAAACTATACCAAAATAGCAATCTTTAAAGGACAAATTAATATATTTAGGATGAGTTTTGGATGTGGACATTTGTTGTTATCGATAAATTTGATATTGAAGAATAAATTAAAATAGAGCTTTCAACATGTCATCACCTTGACAACTCAGATATCAACTTCCTTTTTCATACATAAAGTGTAAAGACCGCCATTTTCAAGTTTGATATGCACAAATTTGCAGTTTTACGAAATATGAGTTCTGTAATGGAAAGAACAACTTTGGAAAACATTGTTCCATGTATTGCGACTGTTGAGAATCCACCAGCATTTATGTCTGTGCCTTATTCACCTTTAAACACGCTTTCTCCTGATCTACCCAAAGTAACATTAGCTAGCGTACATAGCCATATTATTATGGTAATGGCTGCGCCTTGTGAATGACAAAACTGTGAACAATGCCAAGGGTCTTGAGAGAACCGAACAACACTTTGATGCCGGTGATGTTTCCAATATACAGTTTGCAAAGGTATACATATGCCGATCTGTACATAAATTTCAATTTAGGAACTTCTCCCCGAAAAACCTCCGACTCCTACATCTAGTAGTCCCAAGTACGACCAGGAGTGGAATTGCTTGCCCACCACAAATGACACTAGACTCTTAATTACTCTTATTTACCTGATACTTGAATTATATTCATCGTATACTATTTCTGAAAGTTTAGTTTGCAGTTCACAATATAAACACCAGTCACCAGAATAACAAATCTCTTGCGACAGTCACACAAATTTGTCAAGACGACAAGAGTCAATTCCTCAATACATTTAAGATGTATTATTATAATTTCATGATGTAACAGTTCTTTTATTCTAACTCATTAGTTATCTGTAAAGAATGGCCTAGTACCAAATACATGCATGTCTTGTAAATTGTCAACAAATTTTAAAATATTTTTACATCTTCAAATTCAGCTGTAAGAAAATGTATATTGCTAATGTAGATATATTCATGCATGGTATATATTTATTTGTGTATTTACTTACACTTCCAAGTTAAGGAGAGTTTGTTCTGTAGTTACTGGAATGTGTTTGCAGATAAATTTTTAAATCAATTAAGGTGCATATATTCTATGTAAATGCAGATGTAAATATAAATTTCAAAGTATGCAACCAAATGAAAAACAAGCAATTCTTAATACATGTATGAATACACACATAAACCTATATGACTTTAAATGACTACAACAATGTGAAGAGTGATTTTCATCTCTCATTTATTTTTCAGATTAATGACACTATTGTATATATTAGAGCTTTCTGTATGGCATCATTTAAGAAGCAGAGGTATCAAGTATTCCTGTGTTTCTCTCAGAAAGAGCATTTTGAGTTTGCTTACTGCCAGTGTTCCATCGGGTAAATAATCATCATGATAAGTGTGAAAATATAGCCTTCATTAATTAAAGGAAATAAAGACACAATATTTCAATGTTACTTGTTATGTCCACAGAATGATATATTGGCATCTAGTGTTTGGCCTGTTTGTATCGAACTCTGACCATTCAATGTCATACCTTTGAACTTAACTTACATATACAGTGAAAAATAAGTTTTATTTACAACTCTATAAAGGAACAGCCTGTATATGTTGGACTCATGTCGTGATCTCAAAGTAGCATTTTGTGCATAAACTGAACTTGTATATAAGGGGACACCTGTAACTAAAGCACACCTACCTTCAGTCACTCTGATGTCCTTTGGTTAGGTTTTATTGTAATGTAAAATATCAATATCTGAATGTTTTTATTTGAATTTCAGGTTAGGCCAATCCTGCAGCCTTGTTGGTGCTTTGCTGTTTGCCCTTCATGCGTTAGGTAAAAGCAAGCCGTACCTGGGTGAAAGCTGTACATCTCGTCCCTGTCAGTGGAATGTACCAAGAGCTATGAAACTAAGAGCTAGTCACTATCGTAGTGGAACCTGCGAAAACCAAATGTAGCAAGCAGCATAGAGGGTAATGACATCAAGAAGCCATTAGAATTTGACCCTCGACACCCATCCCAAAGAGAGTTCGACTATAGCAATGGTCTCCTCTTTCTGCAGGAATTGCAACAGGCTATTCCCAACACAGGTTATATATTACAGAGTCTTGTCTAGAGATTGATGGGAACCTAATTCAAATCCTTTTTCAACTGCTCTTCCATTAACACAATGCCAGTGTGCTCCTTAATATTATTAACACTATTAACAACTACTCAATTGTGTTATACCTGTAGACACATTTATTAATAATATTGATAATATAATCAGTTTAGTTAGCCTTTTTTAAATAACATGGCAGGCATGGGGCAGCTTTGGAATATTCCAGACGTTGCTCCATAAGCTGTTGAAGAGGAAGTGGTCCAGACTTCTATAGATCCCCAGGAAAGCAATATGTAGTTGTTGGTCTTTTGTGAAGAGAACTGTAAGTAAAATTTAGATAATTGTTTTTATTGAAAAAATTCATTTTGATGCTTCTTTTGTTTCAGAAGTGATGCCACTTCTACAACGCTTCTTTTACAAACATGTTTTTGCACATGATAATTATTAATGTTTTGTTTTCTGTGCTTAATTGTACAGCATTGAGCAGATTTTCTTTTATTTCCAGACTTCAAGGCATTTATTTCTGGCATAAAGGGCAAGAATTCAACGGCTTTAAATATGAAAATAAGCACTTTCTGCACAACATGCAGCATTGAGCAGAATTTCCTTTAATTTCCAGATTTTAAGGCATTTATTTCTGGTGTACAGGGCAGGAGTTCTCAAAGCAGGCGACAAAGAGTGGGGTGGCACCCATGATACCCCTGCCACAGAGCAGCTAATACGGAGTAAACTCTCCGGGGGACCTGTGGCCATTTGAACTCATTATGGATTGTTAACATAACCTCCATTAGCTTTTTATAATTAATAAGTAATGTAACAATTTCAGTATGTAATACATACCGGTATGTTTTGTTAAATTACTTTTTCAGATGAAAGTGTCCTCATCCGTTCGTCGCGAGTCGTTGCACTACCCCGCCAGTATACCATCATCTTAGTCTTGGTTGAAAGATACCTAAAATATAAATAAATAGGGGTATATTGTATTTCATGTAACAATGTGTAATACAAGGAACTTATATGAAAGTAAATTCATTCTTGTGGATGTGGCTGAACATCTGCTTCGTTAGTCGGGGTTGAATCATGAATGTGAACATTTCACAAAAATATATAACCAATGTATGTTGCAATTAATTCAAAGACTGCGTAAAGAGTCACAAGCACAAATTGAATTTAATATTATTTAAATATATATTAAGTATCACTATTGCATAATAAACATCATGTAATTAATAATATCTTTTTCACATACTTGAATAAACATAATAATGCAGCAAAGGTCAGTATTCCTGTGTAAAACTTCATCATGGCATAGTTGTCTCTTATCTTGTCTACACTCCATCGATGATGATTTAACTCTGCTTTCACTCTCCGTAGTTCTTCTCGAAGTTGCTGATTTTCTAATAGCAGCGGATCGGGTTCACACTGTATCCATTGGTCTTAATAAAAAAGATTACGAGAATAATTGCTACATTACTGATATATATCTATATCATTTACTTTCACATGTAATACACATTTTGATAGATTGTTAAAAAAATTAAATTCATTCCTGTAGTGCAAATGTAAAATTTATATATAATCTCTTTATACTGCAAAAGTGTTGACCATGCATTTAATGTAGGTGTGGCCTGGAGGTAGATGAGATCTTTAAAATTGATATCAAGAGCCACAGTAGGTGTGGCGTATTATAGACCTCTGATAGCTTTGGGTGGGTTATTTGCATTTATGTGTCATGCATCAGTCAGATGCAATTATCATATAATGAAACACTTGCAACAATCATAGATTGACTAGATAAACAAAAAAAAAAAAACAAGCAAATTAATGATGTAAACACACCTTGGTAGGTAACGCTGGTGTCTATATTGTCAAAATGAAGTATAACGCTCAATGGAACATCAAAGATAACTGTTTGCTACTGGCCTCATATTCACTCTGCTTCTTCTCTGCTTCATCAAAAACCTAAAAATAATATAAGAATATTAAAATTATTAAGAGATTATAATCAGGCAGGGTGAACAATTAATTTTTCAGGAGTCTCGAGAGATTCAGCATGGCAACACTCGACAATGTATTTTCATACACATTTAGTACATTGTGCACTCCATCCGCTCTCTGTTACGTATCAACATGAAGCAGTGAGCCTGAGGGATCTTTTACAGACCACATCTTCTGTGAGGTATGTACGAGGGGTGTTCCGAAATTATTGTTACTTGCGCAATATCTCGTGGAAATAGTGCTAAATGAGCTTAAAACTACCTTATGGCGATAGCTTGATATCTGAAGCGTGGTATAGGTAAATATCTCGCTCACAATTACACTGACCTTGGTGCTGTGTACATTGTTTTGTAGCGTACTCGTTACACTCTATATAAATATGGTTGGCAAGAGAGCTGAAAACGTAATTGAAATTAGGGCCTATATCAAAGGTAGGTCTCTACTTGGCTTAAAGGCGGTAGATATTCATCGTGAGGTGTGTGATATTTATGGGAAGGGTCAAATGTCATATATGACTATTTGTAGGTGGGTTGCTCGATGCAACAACAACAACAAAGCATATCATTGAATGAATTCGGCAAATCCTTGAAAAAGATGCAAGGTACACTGTCAGGCAGTTAGCTAAAATGACAGGCTTGTCTTTAGCACGTATTCACTGTATTTTAAAGAAACATCTTAAGCTGGGCAAGATCAATGCCAGGTGGATACCCCGTTTACTAACTGACGACCAAAAGAGGTCCCGGGTTGACAAGACCAAATCCTTATTGAAGAAATACCCAAAATACAGCAAAAAGGCTTTTGATAATTTGGTCACAGGTGATGAAACATGGGTGTATTTTTTCGAGCCCAAACGAAAATGCTCTAATCGAATCTGGGCAAACAAAAACGCCAGGCGCCCTAGCATTGCTAAAAGAATACGCACCGTGAGGAAGGTTTTGTATTCTTTGATAACAAGGGTCCAATCATGCAAATCCCTGTTCCGAAAGGCAAAACTGACACAGCAAATTATTATAGAGACGTTGTACTTCGAAAACCGAAGAAAATCTACAAACGCCGCCGCCCACATACAGGTTTGAAGTACCTCAGGCTCTTGCATGACAATGCGCCAGCACACAAGGCGCGTATTGTAACGGAGTTTTTGAAGGCAGAAAAGGTCACTGTCCTCCCCCACCCTGCATTTTCACCAGACTTGGCCCCCTGTGAATTTTTGTTGTTCCCCAAACTAAAATTTCACCTATCTGGAAAAAAAATATAAATCAAGAAATGCCCTTGGCTCTGCCATTCACCAGTATCTTATGAGTATACCATTTCAAGAGTACGAAAACTGTTTCCAAAAGTGGATTGATCGGTTGAAACGATGCATAAATGCAGAGGGGGAGTACTTCGAAGGACAGGGCAAAGTAAAATGATCACAATTACTTCTATCAAAAAGAAATCGCCAAAGTAACACTAATTTCGGAACATCCCTCGTAACATTGGACCTCGGTTGCACTGGCGGATCCAGTCCCCCCTTTGCAAGACAGTAAAGTGTCAAATTTAGCCAATTTTGACCGAAAATTGTCAAAATACAGGGATTTTGAACCAATTTTGGGTCACTGCCAGGGGGGGGGGGTTGCCCCCTGCATTCTCAACTAAATCTGCTACTGGCTTTTAAATGGTGTCATTATAAAGACTGACAACAGCAAGACATGAGACTAAGCAGGTTTCAAAGCACTACCACCAAGTCTTGCCAGCTTTAAATTATCAGTACACAAATTATGTCATCAGATTGCACCCTTGCACCGTTTTCCGGTCAAAACTGTGTTTAAACTATAATGCCATGAATGGTGCATTCATTTCACAAATACATGTATAGTAAGTTGAGTAATAGACTATAATTGTTACAAAATAAACTCCATTATTATGCATTTAGAAATTATTTTACTTTTATTAATAAAAAATAAAATGATCAGCTGCTATTGCGAAACACTGTCATTTAAAACTGACATGACATTTTTTTTGTTCTTCGCTCTATCCATGACCTAGTTTCGTTTCGCATTTTTGCGACTGAAATTATAGAAGTTTTAGTAAACTTTACAAGAACTGTTACTTTTATGTAAGTTTTACCTTCAGTAAATTTCTTCTTGAGGTCCTATCTTCCCTCTGTCTGTCAGTTGTCACGTCTTTGTAGCTGAAAATAGTCGGTGCATAATTAACGTCGTCTCGGTCGTCACTGTGCCATCCTCCATCGAAATGCTCGGAACAGATCCTGGTATTCTCGTTTGGTATGAAGTCTGCGCGATTGACGGCTCTAATCTATATATAGTCTTCTATTGTAGGATTTCTTCGGAAACCAGTAAAACTCCAGTCCTCTCGCTTTGGTCGTCGTATTATTTTCATTAGAGCAGCGATATATAGGCTACAACAATGTTTCACCATCTTGAATCGTAGTGAAAAGGGCGCCAAAGGGGAAATTTGCAGCTTACAACTGATTTGTCAAGGTGATGACATATTAAAAGCTCTATTTTAATTTATTCTTCAATATAAAATTTATCGATAACAACAAATGTCCACATCCAAACCTCATCCTAAATATATTAATTTGTCCTTTAAAGATTGCTATTTTGGTATAGTTTATATAGCGCCCCAAGCGGTTACCCCCCCCCCCCCGTCCCCCCGGAAGCGTTTATGCGCAGACGCGAGAATTAGTGCGAAAGGGTCTATTACTTTTGAAGGATATCTAGAGACGTCATATTTCACATGCATACTCAACTAATTAAACCTTTTCAAATGATACCTAGGTCGAAGACCTTTTGACCTTGACAAAGACGTTAACGCTAAAAATAGATTTTTCTGACTTTGTTGCCACCGAGGGAATAGTGTTTCACAAACACATCTTGTTTTTGATATTTTAGTGTCGTCACTGCTTGTGCTTCAATATATATCATATAACTAATCACACACTATATGTCGTATGTCCTACAGATGGGTGCAGTCCTAACATAACATTCACGTAAACGCGAAAAGCAGTCACGAGGACTGCTTTAGCACACGTGCTAGGACTGCTCGACCGGACGCGCGTGCGCTCCTTGCGTTAACGCGGGAGGAAATTCGCGTTAACGCGATTTATTCCCGCGTGCGCTCAGTCCAGTCGCGCGTTCACATGATTACATTTGTAATTCTCTTTACAGTGGTACTGATGGAGGAAATAAAAGGAATCTAATTAGATTACCGCAAATGTCGCCATATATACGTGCATTAAATGTGATGTTAAAATGACACCCCGCATTAAGGGTTCCATATGTAATATAATAATGGAAATCACCGCGTAGACATGCACTCAGGTATTTATGAAAAACTTCGTCAGTTTATACTATAAAGACTCTAGGAAAATTACATTCTAATTCTATTTTATTTGTTTATTTTTAATTGATAAAATTATGTATTTATTTCTTATTTGTTTATTTATTTATAATTTACTTACGTATTTTTTTTTATTTACGTATTTACAATTGTTTGGTTTTTTTTTTTATTTAGCTATTTTTCATAATATATGAATACCATGATTATCATCGTTATTATCCTTTTCATCGATTTAATTATTATTATTATTATTATCATTATTATTATTATTATTATTATTATTATTACCCTAAAATAAGAATAAATTTCATTATATTCAATGTTCGGAAATTGTATTCAATATTTTTTAAATTCACCCCTTTACTCGTAAGCGTTTTATTTAATTCTAAATATTTATCTACATGCACACAGTAATATGTTTTTATATTTAAATATACAATGTATATATCGATTCTCCTTTAAATCTTTCTCTGTATAAGTTGTAAGCAAGCGAACGTGGCTGTCAGGCACGTTCACGCGGCAGCCAAGCGCGTGAACGCGGCAGTCCAGCGCGTTAACGCAGTCTCAAAATTTAGTTCACGAGGAAATCTGCATTAACGCAAACGCGTGTGCTCAGCAGTCCTGAGCGAACAAAGAAAGCAAACTTCACGTTAACGCGACGTTAACATAATGTTATGTTAGGACTGCACCTCACTGTATATATATCATATAACCGATCACACAATATATGTCGTATGTCCTATATATATCATAACTGATCACACAATATATGCCGTATGTCCTATATATATCATATAACTGATCACACAGTATATGTCGTATGTCCTATATATATCATATCACTGATCACACAATATATGTCGTATGTCCTATATATATATCATATAACTGATCACATAGTATATGTCGTATGTCCTATATATATCATATCACTGATCACACAATATATGTTGTATGTCCTATATATATCATATAACTGATCACACAATATATGTCGTATGTCCTATATATGTCATCTAACCGATCACACACTATATGTCGTATGTCCTATATATATCATATAACTGATCACACAATATATGTCGTATGTCCTATATATATCATATAACTGATCACACAATATATGTCGTATGTCCTATATATGTCATCTAACCGATCACACACTATATGTCGTATGTCCTATATATATCATATAACTGATCACCCAATATATGTCGTATGTCCTATATATATCATATCACTGATCACACAATACATGTCGTATGTCCTATATATATATCATATAACTGATCACACAATACATGTCGTATGTCCTATATATATCATAACTGATCACACAATATATGTCGTATGTCCTATATATATCATATCACTGATCACATAGTATATGTCGTATGTCCTATATATATCATATAACCGATCACACAATACATGTCGTATGTCCTATATATATCATAACTGATCACACACTATATGTCGTATGTCCTATATATATCATAACTGATCACACAATATATGTCGTATGTCCTATATATATCATATAACTGATAACACAATATATGTCGTATGTCCTATATTTGTCATCTAACCGATCACACACTATATGTCGTATGTTCTATATATATCATATAACTGATCACACAATATATGTCGTATGTCCTATATATATCATATCACTGATCACACAATACATGTCGTATGTCCTATATATATCATATAACTGATCACACAATACATGTCGTATGTCCTATATATATCATAACTGATCACACAATATATGTCGTATGTCCTATATATATCATATCACTGATCACATAGTATATGTCGTATGTCCTATATATATCATATAACCGATCACACAATACATGTCGTATGTCCTATATATATCATATAACTGATCACACACTATATGTCGTATGTCCTATATATATCATAACTGATCACACAATATATGTCGTATGTCCTATATATATCATATAACTGATCACACAATATATGTCGTATGTCTTATATATATCATATAACTGATCACACAATATATGCCGTATGTCCTATATATATCATATAACTGATCACACAGTATATGTCGTATGTCCTATATATGTCATCTAACTGATCACATAGTATATGTCGTATGTCCTATATATATCATACAACTGATCACACAATATATATCGTATGTCCTATATATATCCTATCACTGATCACACACTATATGTAGTTAGTCCTATATATATCATATAACTGATCACACACTATATATATATGTCGTATGGGCTATATACTTTCCGCTCTAATTTTGGGATACACTCACTTTTTGGGCATTTGACGACTGGTCAAAAACACATCGATTCATTTTTCCTCTTATGTCAAACTATTTTGAGCAAATTATGACAGTACTGTCGTCATACAAGTCGAGCATTTGATAGTACTATTAGTACACTTTCCAACCTAATTCTTGGACACATACACAAATGTTTTGGTTGAGCGTTACATTTAATAATTAAGACTTACGATTCCAGGATACTGTCTTAATCTTTTAGATATTTTACCACCTGCCCTAATGTGAAAATTACTTAAAACCCATGTATAACACTTATCAATGAATCCAACCTACTAGTCTCTTTGTTGTAGTATTTGATTGCAATATTCAACGATTTACGTCACGCTATAGTTCTAATTCATCAACGGACGAAGAGCGCATAAGGTCTTGTCGAGCTATCCAAAATCTAACGACTGTCACCTGTCTTCCCTGCTCCTTGAGCCATATGTGTCCCTCACTGTCGACATCAATATGTTCCGGCGTCCTTAGTGCCCGGGGTTGTACATTCTAAAGGAACTTGCCACCCTGGTCCAGGACATGTATCCTGTTGTTGTCTATGTCAGTGACCAGGATGTTGCCTCTTGTATCAGTGCATACGTCTACGGGGTCAAACGAGATATCTTCCGATCCTATATATTAGTATCGTTGTATGTGGTTTTTACCAAATGCCAGTACTTTATCAGTGTCACACACGTACAAATCTCCGTTGGCAATGTTCGCATGGACTCTATATGGACTTGAAAACATGTCTGGGTCAAACCTATGCAGAATGGAACCATCAATGCTATACAGGATGACATGGTGTCCATTATGCTTGTCGTACGTCACTATGACGTCTCCATTGCGTAGCGAACATATTCCGCATGGCATGTTCTCCGTTGAGAATAAAGTGCATGCTGTGCAGAAAATAATGCCATGATTCTTGATGCGGCGTCCTTTGACGCTGAGGAGACACGGAAGTTTTCCTAGTCGGCTAACAGTACATCTCCCTGTGGAGTGACGTCATTGAACGCAAAACCAGTGTCGATGGTGTCTAGAAAGTCGCCATGGCGCCATAGTTGAACACATTTATCACTGGTTTTCACCCAGGCCAGACCTGATTACGTGGTTCACATTTCACTGCTAAATGATGACATTTCTTCTGACTATGATAATATCGAGGCTAATGTGTAAGGTCCTTGTAAGATCATGGCCTAAGAAAACTTCATGCAGAAAACGACTCAAGACAATCTGAGTTTCGAATGAATTTTGTTCAATGTCAGTCCATTTCCACGTTACATTCTGGTGAGTTAAGACTGCAACAATCGTGGCAAAATCAGGATTAAATCTTGAAACGTAATTGGCTAATCCCAGGAAGCGTCTGAGCTCAGATACATTTGTTGGAGCTTCAGCTGATTTAATATCATTGACTTTTTTCGGGTCGGTTGATAGACCTTTGCTGAAGAATACATATCCAAAGAATTCTATACTTTCTTTGTTTAACTCACATTTGGAAGGATTTAGATTTATTCCCCTTTCGTGTCTATCGTGTTCCTTTTGATACCTGGCGAATATGATAATGTCTTCGCTTAAATTCCTTACTCCTTGAAGTCCTTCTAAACTTGTACGAATGATATCTTGAAATTTTTCTGCTACGCAACTTAAACCAAATATAAGACGCTTATATCGGCGGAGTCCTACATGGGTAGTGAACGTTGGAATGTTGCGAGATTCAGGTGCAAGTTCAACTTGGTGATATCCCGCGTTAAGATCCAACTTTGAGAATACTCGTGAGCTACTTATGTCAGATATAATATCATCAGCGGTAGGTGTGATGTGTCGTTCTCTTTTAATGGCTTGATTCGGCAAGCGCATGTCAACACAAATACGTATCTCCTCAGGCTTCATAGGTTAAGGAGCTACCACTATAGGTGATACCCAGGGTGTAGGTCCATCTACAGGCTAAGGAGCTACCACTATAGGTAATATCCAGGGTGTAGGTACATCTACAGGTTCGATTATATCTAAATCCTCCAAACGCTTTAGTTCGGCTTCTACCTTCTCTCGTAATTGGAACGGTATTCTACGATGTTGTTTTTGTACAGGTGCTTTGCTTTCATCAATATGTATTTTAAGTTGTATGTCCTTGACCTCTCCTATCCCTTCAAAACGATCTCCATACTTCGCAATGATTTCATCTGTGCGTCTCTGTGAAATTACTCTAATAGCTGGAATAATCTCAAGATCAACGGCGGTTATGTAACGCAGTAATGACCCATAATTTCTTTTGGCAACATAGATTGCACATTTCGCGGTCTTTCCTTTATACGATATATTTGTATCAAAACAACCTGATATATCTATTTGTCTTTTATTGTAGCCATAAAGCTGTTTGCTTGTAGTGTCTAGATTAGGTAAATAGGAAAGCGAATTGTATGTTGTCTGGTCAATGATTTTCACTGCGGCACCTGTGTCAACGAGCATTTCCAACTTTGAGTTCTGAAAAGTCACCTTGACAACGGGCTGTTTATGAGTTGACTTATTTTCATTTATGGTATACATATATTCATCATATGTGCTGGAATCGGAATGTGAAGTGTCTTTTACAGTTTTCACTTCTTGTTTTTCGACTGGTTTTTTAAGACATACTCGAGTGAAATGATCCAAACCATTACAATTTCTACATCTTTCTCCTTTTGCTGGACATTTCTTGTTTTGACTATGTGGATATTCGTAACCACAATGATAACATTTCTTTTTAACACTGGTACGTTTAGACGAATTACCTCTGTTAGTTTCCCCGTTTACCCTTGTGATTTTTAAATGTAGGATTGACATTGGCAGCACTTATTGGGCGATCAGTCTCTTTTTCTATCTGTGAAGCGTGATCCTCATTTATCTCTAACGTGCATGCTAGTGTAAGTAATTGTTTAAGGTCATGTCTTTGTCTCGAAGACCTCTCCTTCGTAAATCTACTTGATTTGCATGACTGAATGATTTGTGACTTTATCTCCGCACTAACATCTGCGAATTCACAAGTCTCGGCAAGTTTTCGCTTGCGTGTATGATAAGCACCAATGTTTTCTCCTGTGTTCTGCTTTGCGTGACGAAATCTAAATACCTCATACTCTTTGTTTCTATCAGATTGAATATAGTCATTGAGGGCATCCAGAGAACACTTATAAACATCTTCCTGAGTGTCATTAAGATCAAGAGTAGATTGAATTTTGTGTACCTCTTGGGAGAGAGAGAGAGAGAGAGAGAGGATGGGCGGATGGATTGATAGGTAGATAGATACATAGATAGATAATATGTATACCATATCCTGAATACCACATATTATTTTATATGAATAAATGGGTAACTTTAAATCCGATGCATTAAACACATGTAAAAGTGGACAGCCAGGTGGAATGTTGGTATTAATTTACCTGAGAATGTATTCTCTGGCTATTCTATGTTGTAAAGGGAGTAATTTTACACCTTGTTCGGACGCCTGGGGTGGACCTACCCTCCTCCCCCCCCCCCCTTTGCCCCTCTCAGAGGATAAGTTTTGGTTGGACTTCTTGATCCGCGCCAGTGTATGTACGCGTATCTAACTCTGTATTTATTTCATTACTTGCAAATGAAAACAGAGAGAAGATCATTATCATATTATTGCAGGGAACATATGTACTTTCAATTTTACGTTTCTAGTTAAAGGCCATTTTCATTGAGGTTGACAAAATGGAATCAGGATATGAATGTAATGTACGACAACTCTAGATGGACCATCAAAATGATAATAACAATAATGATAAATCGGCACTTTGTAACCGTATAGTACGTAGATAATGTTCAGTATTTCACTATATTCACGTTTCTTCCGATCTCCCCGATCCATGTCCGTCCCTCACTGTCTACATCAAGGTACCTCGGCTCGTTTAATCCAGGATATTGTATATATTGGAGAAATTTTCCATCCTTTTCCAGAATGCGTATATTGTTGCTGATGATCGCTCATCTTGGATTTTCTTCTCTTTCGGAACAAGATATTAACCACGTCCTTTCCTAGAAAAGGGGATCTAAGTCGCCATGGAACCAAAACTGAACTCTCCACTATATGTTTTACAGCACCAAAAAATGCAAGTTCCAATTTGCACTTCTTTTAAAAGGCATTGAAAGAAGACATCCGTCAATATTACAGAATTTTGATACTGGAGGATGGAACAGTAACCCTTTTATATGTATATTGTTATCTGTTTGGGCATTCTGAGAATTGTGTGATGAATGTGCTGTATGAAGTGATGCAATAGTAGATTTATTTTGTGAAGGTAGAATATCTATTGAAGTTTCATAATTTATAACAGATTTTGACTTTTTGTTCGGAGCTCTAGGAGTTGTAACAGACTGACTATGACCCAAGTTGTATATTGTGCCACAATTTCCGTCATATTATGCCAGTTTATTGAGGATTACGAGATTGAATCACATTATTTTTCAAGCACCTATCAACAAATAAACATGACATTGTAATTACTGCAGCTGTAGTTACCGTTTCAACTCGCTATACTGGAATACCTACATAGTACACTGATGTCAAGTTCTATACTGGAATACCTGCATAGTACACTGATGTCAAGTTCTATACTGGAATACCTACATAGTACACTGATGTCAAGTTCTATAATGGAATACCTACATAGTACACTGATGTCAAGTTCTGTACTGCAATACCTGCATAGTACACTGATGTCAAGTTCTATACTGGAATACCTGCATAGTACACTGATGTCAAGTTCTATACTGGAATACCTACATAATACACTGATGTCAAGTTCTATACTGGAATACCTGCATAGTACACTGATGTCAAGTTCTATACTGGAATACCTGCATAGTACACTGATGTCAAGTTCTATACTGGAATACCTACATAGTCCACTGATATCAAGTTCTATACTGGAATACCTGCATAGTACACTGATGTCAAGTTCTATACTGGAATACCTACATAGTACACTGATGTCAAGTTCTATACTGGAATACCTACATAATACACTGATGTCAAGTTCTATACTGGAATACCTGCATAGTACACTGATGTCAAGTTCTATACTGGAATACCTACATAGTACACTGATGTCAAGTTCTATACTGGAATACCTACATAATACACTGATGTCAAGTTCTATACTGGAATACCTGCATAGTACACTGATGTCAAGTTCTATACTGGAATACTTGCATAGTACACTGATGTCTAGTTCTATACTGGAAGACCTACATAGTCCACTGATGTCAAGTTCTGTACTGGAATACCTGCATAGTACACTGATGTCAAGTTCTATACTGGAATACCTACATAGTACACTGATGTCAAGTTCTATACTGGAATACCTACATAATACACTGATGTCAAGTTCTATACTGGAATACCTGCATAGTACACTGATGTCAAGTTCTATACTGGAATACCTACATAGTACACTGATGTCAAGTTCTATACTGGAATACCTACATAGTACACTGATATCAAGTTCTATACTGGAATACCTGCATAGTACACTGATGTCAAGTTCTATACTGGAATACCTACATAGTACACTGATGTGAAGTTCTCTACTGGAATACCTACATAGTACACTGATAACAAGTTCTATACTGGAATACCTGCATAGTACACTGATGTCAAGTTCTATACTGGAATACCTACATAGTACACTGATGTCAAGTTCTATACTGGAATACCTACATAGTACACTGATGTCAACTTCTATACTGGAATACCTGCATAGTACACTGATGTCAAGTTCTATACTGGAATACCTACATAGTACACTGATGTCAAGTTCTGTACTGGAATACCTGCATAGTACACTGATGTCAAGTTCTATACTGGAATACCTACATAGTACACTGATGTCAAGTTCTATACTGGAATACCTACATAATACACTGATGTCAAGTTCTATACTGGAATACCTGCATAGTACACTGATGTCAAGTTCTATACTGGAATACCTACATAGTACACTGATGTCAAGTTCTATACTGGAATACCTACATAGTACACTGATATCAAGTTCTATACTGGAATACCTGCATAGTACACTGATGTCAAGTTCTATACTGGAATACCTACATAGTACACTGATGTCAAGTTCTATACTGGAATACCTACATAGTACACTGATAACAAGTTCTATACTGGAATACCTGCATAGTACACTGATGTCAAGTTCTATACTGGAATACCTACATAGTACACTGATGTCAAGTTCTATACTGGAATACCTACATAGTACACTGATGTCAACTTCTATACTGGAATACCTGCATAGTACACTGATGTCAACTTCTATACTGGAATACCTACATAGTACACTGATGTCAAGTTCTATACTGGAATACCTGCATAGTACACTGATGTCAAGTTCTATACTGGAATACCTACATAGTACACTGATGTCAAGTTCTATACTGGAATACCTACATAGTACACTGATGTCAAGTTCTATACTGGAATACCTACATAGTACACTGATGTGAAGTTCTCTACTGGAATACCTACATAGTACACTGATGTCAAGTTCTATGCTGGAATACCTACATAGTACACTGATGTCAAGTTCTATACTGGAATACCTACATAGTACACTGATGTCAAGTTCTATACTGGAATACCTACATAGTACACTGATGTTAAGTTCTATACTGTAATACCTACATAGTACACTGATGTCAAGTTCTATACTTGAATACCTGCATAGTACACTGATGTCAAGTTCTATACTGGAATACCTACATAGTACATTGATGTCAAGTTCTATACTGGAATACCTACATAGTACACTGATGTCAAGTTCTATACTGGAATACCTACATAGTACACTGATGTCAAGTTCTATACTGGAATACCTACATAGTACACTCCAGTCTTTTAATGATATTTTACAGTATTGCAGGGTAGGGTTAAGCGTTTGAAACAATGGAAAGGGCCAATCATTTGTGCAACCCACTAAACTATGGTATAAAAGAGTGGTTTGTTAATTTGTTACTTTGTTAGGAATTGACTCTGAAACATGAGTTTGTTTTAATCATGATGGAACTCAGGTTATGTCTCCTTTTTGAAGATATTGTAGACAGATTTGGAATTTCCACCACACTGACATCAACTACATTTGTATTTTTACTACATTGTTAAAAGTTGTTTCTCAAACTATATATATAGGTGCGCTTGTCTTTAATACCCTAAGTATGTATATGTAGTAAGGCCAAATCTGCCTCTGTCATTCAAAGATTGTGTCAGGGTTTTGCGACTTCATATCTCCATGCGACCCTTGAGTCAAACGTCATTATTCACAGAAATGTGTTGTTCATTGCAAACTGCTTCCTGATTGGTTCCATGGTATCACATAGAACCAATCAAATAATGCCAAGCTACACCAACTTTGGAAAATTTAAACAATTTTTGTCTGGAGTTTGCATGGAGATAAGGAATCGCAAAACCCAGCTAGATATAGTGAAGACGGATTTCGTCTACCATATAAAAGTCATAGTTTTACTGGAATTTATTCATCAATAGCAATATAACATTAAAAAACAAGAATGCATGTAGATTCGAATACAATTACAATATTACTTGAATATAGTGTGATACATGTATTTAATGATATGTTTTGGAATATCTGATTTCATATATCAAGATCATAATTATCCTATGTTAAGTTCATAAGAGTTTGGGATAAATTTTTGAGAAAAAAAAGTTTAATTCTGAATCCCTTACTCATGTATATGATTCAGGCATAAAAACAATGGTTGGAAACACCAGAAAAAATTGTAACATTTATTTCGATTTTGCAACTGACACCACAATCATCTTGAAGTCTGTAGAAATGCATTGATTGAAAAGGGAGTATTCATTTCCTTTACTATATTATAATTAGTGCACAATGATTTCCAATGAATTTGCTCATATGATTTGCTCAATATATATCTGAATAATTGTAATTAAAAACATTACAATTTATCATGATTTTTTTTCTGCAAGAACTGAATTTATACACTATACATGTGATTGTAAATTGACTTTTAACTTTAGTCAATTTCGTAGCTAGCGAAGCCATCAGATTACGAGACTAGCACCTTTTCTACTTAACCATCTGTACTAATCATAACTATAATAAGGTGTTTTGCATTTCTACATAAAATCAGAATTTTCAGTTAAAGAGATTTGAATAGAAAACTTATTGAAAAGGTGATTATTATAAACAAAGAAAAGGTAAGATATTTTTTAACACTACACCGCCTTTAGCTTCAATAATTCGCCACACCAAACGTTATTTATTATCGGCTATTTATTTTGTTTGGACAAAATAAATAGCCGATAATAAATAACGTTTGGTGTGGCGAAATATTGAGGCTACACTGCCTTTTTCATGGTGAAATTTCCCGAATTTTTCACTGGTGAAAGTGCAGATCATCCAGATGTCTGTATCATAATAATATTATACACAATAAAGGTAGCGCTTAAAGTATGAACAGCAACTTAAAATAAACACGAAAATAAAGTCAAGTTATCAACACTCTGCTCTTTGTATGTGCTAACATCATCTTGAACATCAACATAATTGTAGACAGGACAAAAATAAACTTTTCTCTCTGATGCCATTTGCGCTACAGGCTACAGTAGTTCTTCTTTTAGACAGTACTTTGCAAGTCCTCATCTCCCCAAATAATCGCGTAATGCATCCATTTTCCAGGATTCATTAGTATAACATATTATCCAAACTATATTTGTACTATATGGTGCACTATATACAAATGTATCACGAGTAATGACTTCAAACGTAAATAAACATGTAAACATGTCACTGAACGATGTACGCCGCCATTGTTTCCAATGTAAACAACGCGAAAGTTTTCCCCATTGACCTTTGACCCGTGACGCCATATTGCTGATATGACGTAAGTGTGGATGGGTCTATTCTGTACAGAAGAATTCAGGTCCCCGATCATTGTGGAAATCGTTTGATCATCAAGTTGGCCAGGACAGTGACTAGGAGGTGACGGTCGGGTGAGTGCTGGAAGGGCTTTCATATCGGCGATATCAAGCTTGTTTTCTAGTAGACAGATATCACTTATTTGTATAAGTCCGTTTAGTTGTTCAACTGTTTGAACTGCTCATACTCATTTCTTTCTGTTTGCTGATTTCTCCAAGTTCGCTCCGTACTTAAGCTAAGCTTTTGTCTACGGCTTTATGCATACGATTTGCATGGGAAACCAAATCTTGGTCCTTTTGGTTTTTTTTTTTTTTTTTTTTTTTTTTTTTGGATACAGTCTCTGTACCCAGGCGTCGTTTGTTTTACTTCGAGCAGGAGATTTTTCCATTGAGTCAGACATCCTTAAAAGGGCTCCTTTTAACTCTGCTTTTACGCCTTCTGTCTTGTAACGGATAGCAACCTCTTTTTCTTCCATTTCATGTCCCTTATGTGATGTTATGGCACATGTTGCGCAGCAAGATACGCAGCATCTTTTGCACCTGTAAATGAATGTTTTGTCATTGTGTTTCTGGCAAATTCGTTTCATTCTCTCGGAGTATAGGACAAACTTTTGATTTATTCATTTCTTTTCGTGTTTCTCTTTATACCCGATACAGAGAACGTCTTCACAATTCAGACATTTGTATTGCGCGGAATTACCACAGCCATCGACCTCACATGGTGTCGATCGCTGGTCATCTGCCATTTTTTCTACAAAACGAAACAAACGATGCGGAGTTTTCAGAAATAAAGTTTATAATCAAAGAAAGATAACTCCTACATCTGGCATTCCCCCCCCCCCCCCCCCGAAAATAAAATTGAAAAAAAAAACTACATAAATAAATATAAAGCCTATGCCAATATGGTCTAAAATTATCACCTTTAACAACCACTTTTAGTTTTTTGTCCTCATCTTATTAATTGTATATGAAAAATGTATAAGATGATTGTTGAAGGCAAGTGGTGATTTACGGTGGTTGTTAAAGACAGATGATTGTTTAAAATGAATTAACATTAACATTAACATTAAAAATTAACAGCAGGGCATAATATGAGGTATTTTTGAAAGACAGATGATATTCATAGGTGACTGATAATTTAAGTTGGTCGATAAAAACAGGTGAATCATGCCCTATAAAAATTGAAACGGACGATTACAGCTGGTGAACCCCATTCTGGATAAAATTTACAATATGCATGCATATTTCTGGTATAAAAACCCTTATCAGTCATCTTAATATCAATTCTATGTAATAACCCATAATTCCATGGTGGATCTGGCCACTCTATGCCACAGATTTTGATAACTTCAAAATAATCATTTAAGTCATTCTAGTAAACACAA
The DNA here is from genome assembly GCA_035048485.1 of Pteria penguin. Classification (NCBI taxonomy): domain Eukaryota; kingdom Metazoa; phylum Mollusca; class Bivalvia; order Pterioida; family Pteriidae; genus Pteria; species Pteria penguin. The sequence continues at coordinate 2,580,180 of CM068590.1, read as the reverse complement.
ATCATGAATATTTTCTTAAATTCATTATGGTTGCCATGGCAACAATACTTTCGCCCTGTCAGAAACCACTGAAATCACCATTTTTGGGCTTTTTGACATTAAATTGTTGGATATATATAAAGTCAGTGTCGGTGTTGTTTTAATTCAATAGAGCATCTAATGAAATATATTTTAAATAAATAACAACAAATTTATCAGAAATAGTAATAACACTGCAGGTATGCAAATTTTGGGTAATTTTACCTATGATGAAAAAGTGCATTTTTATCAATTTTCGTATAAGTTTTTCACCTCTTCGGTGTGTGATGACAAAATTATGATATATATCAAAAGCATTGTCATTTGCTATTGTAACGATAGAAATAAAACCATTTATGGTGAAACCAAAAGGCTAGGAATAATCACAGCTTAAAAATGGAGACAAATCACAATTTTGCAAAAACAAGATTTGTTAGAAGGCAATATAGCTCGCCCATTCAGGTTTTTGCCCATCAAAAGTAGGTCAAATTTGAAGGTCAAGGTCACTAGGTCAAATGTCAAGGCCTAAAAAGAAAGGTCTTGTCATGAAGTACAGTGCAGTGCAGTCCTTATATAACATTATGTTAACGTCGCGTTAACGTGAAGTTTTGCTCTCCTCGTGCGCTCAAGACTGCTGAGCACACGCGTTTACGTTAACGCAGATTTCCTTGTGACCTAAGTTTTGAGACTGCAATAACGCGCTGGACTGACGCGTTCACGCTCTTGGCTGCCGCGTGAACGTGCCACGTTCGCTTGCTTACAAACTCACATTAGCATGTACATAGAGAAGGATTTAAAGTAGATTCGATTTATACATTGTATATTTAAATATAAAAACATATTACTGTGTGTAGGTAAATATTTAGAATTAAATAAAACGCTTAGGAGTAAATGGATGAATTTTAAAAATATTGAATACAATTTCCGAACATTGAATATAATGAAATTTATTCTTATTTTAGGATAATAATAATAATAATTAAAATTAAATAAATAATATAGAATTAGAATGTAATTTTCCTAGTCTTCATAGTATAAACTGACGAAGTTGTTATATATATATATATATATATATATATATATATATATATATATATATATATATATATATATATATATATAAATACCTGAGTGCATGTCTACGCGGTAATTTCCATTATTATATTACACATGAAACTCTTAATGCGGGGTGTAATTTTAAAATCAAATTTAATACACGTATATATGGCGACATTTGCGGTAATTTAATTTGATTCCTTTTATTTCCTCTATCCGTACCACTGCAAATGTAATCATGTGAACGCGCGACTGAACTGAGCGCACGCGGGAATAAATCGCGTTAACGCGAATTTCCTCCCTAGTTAACGCAAGGAGCGCATGCGCGTTTGGTCGAGCAGTCCTAGCTAGTGTGCTAAAGCAGTCCTTGTGACCGCTTTTCGCGTCAACGTGAATGTTATGTTAGGACTCAACCATCTGTATCTACATGTGAATAATCTAAGCTCTATCTCTAATAGTTCAAAAGGTATAGCATAGGTTAAAGTCTTGTCCACGGACGACGACGACAATGACGACAACGACGCCGAGGGTATGACATTAGCTCTCCAGACTTTTTAGTCCCAGCGAGCTAAAAAATCAACCTTTTTCAAATATTCATAAAATTATTTTTAAATAATTTAAAGATATTTAAAATGCTAAATGATGAATCAAAACATGTATAAATTGGAAAAAATATGTTATTTCATGTTAATTTCAGAATAAAATCTTGATATGTCAGGTGTGACAAAAATGCTTTAGAGACAGCTTTCCTTTATTCATACGAAGCTGAGTTCATTCAGTCTTTGCTTTCGCAAGGAAAAAAACAATTGGCTCTTGGCTTCAATTTTACTTACAGATATATAGATGACTTGCTTTCAATTAATAATCCTTCATTCGCGGATTACCTTAGCATCATCTATCCAAGTGAACTGGAGGTCAAAGAAACCACAGAAAGTAGTAATTCTACTTCGTATTTAGATATTATGTTGTCTTTCGACATTAATGGTCAATTGAACACCTCACTCTATGACAAACGTGACGATTTCAATTTCGCTATCACAAACTTTCCTTTCATAAGTAGCAACATTCCATCATCGCCCGCATACGGCGTATTCATATCTCAGTTAATACGTTATTCCAGAGCATGTTCAAATTACAATGACTTTGTTCTGAGGGCTAGGCGACTTTCAGTTAAGCTGCTCAACCAGGGTTATATATGTGCTAGACTAGCATCGTCACTGAGGAAGTTCTACGGTCGTTGCGAGACTCTTATTACTCCATATGATATCTCGTTATCCAGACTTTTAAATGATATTCTGGACTGAGACCGATTCCGATCACTTTACACAGATTTGACACCTTCTATACTAGAAGGTTACCTACTTCGACTTCTCCATATATAGATACATATGGAATTCACACGATTTGACTCTTTCTACGGGGTATATGTGACGGGTGTTGCTAGCAAGCAGGAGATGCTCACTCTCCCCGGGCACCTGATCTCACTCCATCACAGGGGTTCACATATGCTCTTCAAGTAGACATATTTTGTTATTTTCCATTTGTTTTTCATTTTCACTGATTTTGTATGTCCTATGGTTTCATGATTTTTGGACTTGTGGTTTGGATTTATCCATCAGCTTTACATTCGTTAACGAAGGAAAATTCTTCTTCCAATAATAATCTCGCTTCACTGACTCTATTACTTGACCTGCACCTCTCAATTATACATATGTAAACCAAATTTCATTTGAATGCATACATGTATTGGAATATTCAGCAATACTTTAAATGATGTTGGAAGGAAGGCACAACAGAATGACATTTCTTGTGAATCGCAGCTCTCCATCCTTAAAACAAATGGCATCTCTTTAGCAACTTAAGGTTCGGTCTTCCTTCCTTCCTCTTAGTTTTCCGTGTTGTAATTTCTCTAGGAGGAAAAGCCTCTTATCATAAGTGAAGTGTGACTGTAGTTTCTTAGTCATTAGAGCCAATCCCATATCCTCTAAATTGTCTTCATCAGTAACTTTTGTGTGTGCACCTAGAGTCTTACACTTAATTTTACGTCTAATTTCTTTTGGTACAATACTTTACACCTGTCTACAAGCAATTTCTCTGACCTACACTTGCAGTCGCCAATTATTAGATGATTTTCAAGAGCTGATACAGATTTGAATACTCTATCACATTGATCATTTGAGCATAGGAACTCTTCTTGTGATGGTCTCTTCCTCTTTGGTAATGGTTCATCAGTTTCATCCTTGTTGCTATCATCGTCTATGTGTTCATCTGCAAAATGAAGCAAACTTAAAGTAACTTGTAATATACAAATAGATTCACCAAAACCGAAATATAAATATCAAGAATCATGGCATACAGTTAGTTCAGTTCAATATCTCCAGAAATGGTTATTTAAAAAACTAAACTCAGAATGACAGTCGAACAGCTGGCAGGTCGAATGAGTCAACATTTACTTTGCAAGAACTACAAGTAAGAGAGTCACAAGCTACTTTATACTCATATACAAAAAAGTTTATATATAATAAACATAAGCTACTTTTTACTCAAACAAAACTGTTTATATATAATAAAGCTAATTCATACTCTAATGGAAATTTCTATACATATTTCAGCTACTTTATACTCAAACAAAAATTTATATATATTTATATAAAAAACTATTTTATACTCAAATGAACATTTTTATGTATAAAAGAACAATTACCTGCTGGCTGCATTGCAGGGTGAGTATCTGGTGACCAGTTCTGAGTGGTATTCAGTTGAATAACTGTCGCTTTACAGTTAATCCACGGGATCAGCCGTATATAAATAGATATAACAATGTGATGGTAATGTTGTTAAAATAATGGAGCAACATATTATAAAAATCAATTAGCTTTTGTTTCGTGTTGTTTAATTTAAACATTATAGCAGGCTTTAAAAGACTGACTTTGAATGTAAATGTTTCATATATGCAATATATTGTGAGTCTGCCGAAAACACTTTAAAATTATAAAACATCGTAAGGAAATAAAATATTTCAGCTTCGTCCAGTAAGGATAAAAATGTATTTGTGACATACAGACAGAAAGCCAGACAATCAACAGACAACGTTATCCTTAAGTGTCGCCATGCTTAGCATGCTACACAAAAGTTACCTGTTCCAACACTATATGCCCTCCAAGCTTTTAATTCCTCTGACAAAAATTTGAAATTGGCATCAAAGATATTCTTGGAATAGGTTTCATCTTTTCTGTATCAACATCGATGATAGGAGTGACAATTTTCGCTTTATACTGCCCATTCTGCATAGTATCAATTGCCTGAAACTAATTAAAACATCATAAACAATTTTGGCACATATATTTCAAATTTCATAAAGGGTTAAAGCTAAGGTCATAAAATAGGGTATCAATACACACAAAATAAAAGCACATGAATTATGAAAACCATATTTTAAAAGTTAAAAACATAAAAGTCCAATTTTAAAGATTTTGTGAGAGACAAATGGATGGACTAACAAAAGAATGTAAATTATAATTACTTACCTTCTTCATATCAGAGGCATCTAAAACATTGTTGCCTTCATTTACACAACTTTTGATTGCAGATATAATATGAGAGGCTTTGCGATCACAGGGACCTTTGCCATTAATATTGAAATTATAGGTCTTTAGCTCTTTAAGCTCCTGATGTAAGGCATGCATAGTATAGGTGCTTTTGTAGCAACCAGCATTGTCAGACCAGAAATGCATATCCGTTATTTTTCTGTAAAACACCATATCTTTTATTGCATCTATTAAAAGAGTGGGTGTTATCTGAGAATCTTGTGGTGCCTGTGATTCAAGGAGATGAACATAAGAGTCCAGCACAGACTGATCCTTAGCTTTTGTGCACAAACTATGATGTGCCAGTTTATGCCCCGAACTAGTCAGTTTGTCCCTCCCTGAACTTGCAAGGCAGAAACTTCATATCCTAGTCTGCAACAACAAACATCTCTCCGTCCCCAAGGTTGTCGGTGATGTTGGATCTGGCTTGATCCTGCCCTTTTTATATGAGGATATGCCCCTTTAATTCATTTACAGCCTTGACAGATTTCTCAACCTAAAATTTTGATTAAAAAAGTATTGTTAAAATCAATTTAGAACTGAAATCTAAGTATCTTTAAAATGATATACATTGTATTTTGTTATCAATTTGCATACCCAAACCTCTAGTATTTTTCGACATATTTTAGATATGAAAGGCCTATCCTCTCGACTTATACTTTTATATTCTTTTATTGAAAGAGGGGCGGAATGACAGACAGAAACACACACAAACAGACGGCCAACCAAACGCTATATACCCCCTTGGTCAATAGACCGGGGGCAGAATAACATTTTGAAAGTTTAAGAAAATTGTAAAGATTTTGCATTAACTGGTTAACTCAATTTTTATAATGTTAAGCTTTCAATTATTTCTATTATGAACATCAATCAACGAAATGGCTCTCTGGTGCACCAAATGTATGTATAATACTTTTAAGATAGATACTGCACTGAACCTGGAATGAATAAGTTTCAAGATTTTCCCATTCCATATCTGCTGTTAATCTTTGGTTATAATATAAAAAGTGAGAGGTATAATCAAATCAAGAAAATGTTTGGATTGTAAGATCCTATGAGACTTCCATATTACAAATTTTACATGTAGTAATTAATCTTTAATCGAGACACATGTGTCGGAACAATATTTGCCGATATAAATTAAAAAAAAAGAAATAGAAAATAATATCATTTGTTTGTAAGAGCGGAGAATTTGTCGCCTGTGAAGCACTAGGGAGCGTAAAATATAAAAGTGTGACTAACTGACAGACATATGGACAGAGATATTTATGTAAATGTGCCACTTGCTTCACAGGCAACACAAAAGATATAGGCAGGGCTTTCATATTTCACATATGCATTTCTTGTGACAAGGCCTTTAATTTGATACCATGACCTTGACCCTGTGACCTTGGCCTTTGACCAAGTTAACAAAAAAAAAAAAAAGATCGGCAGCTTATTTTGAACTGTTTTCTTAACCATGCAAAAGTTATGTCCAAGGTTAAAGTTAACAACAGACAGACAAACAGACAGACAGACAGACGGATAACACAAAAACAATATGCCCCCGATTTTCGATCACAGGGGCATAACAATTCAAAAATTGCTGCTGACGGACTGCAGCTTGTTTTACTTTATACTCTGTTTTAAGGTGATGCACCAAACTCTGTAAAAGATTAGTCCTTTTTGCTGTAGCATTTGAATTTTGTTGACAATATCTTTTAAATCATTGAAGGCCTGACTAGCTTCAGCAATGTCTACACCTTCCACTGATTTACGAACAGCAGCACTACACTCCGATAAAATATTGTATATTGTGCTCTCTCCTAAAATGAGAAAATATAAAGTTAATTCATGTTCATCAAGTAAAAAACAAGAGGTCCATGGGTCACATCGCTCACCTGAGAATCAGAGCCAATGACAGTCATTCTGAATTTCTTTTGATGACGATACCAATGGGCAAATCCTCACAAAAATATCAATAAATGTTTGGGACCTTGGGTGCTTAAGTTCTAACAAGTTGTGGTAGGAGCAAGAGATCGTATAACATGTGGCACATGTTTAAGCTCTCCAGTTGTCAAGGACAATTTTTTTTCTCCAAGAGGTAGATCCTTTATTACATTACATGATGTAATGAAATCCAAAAAATATTCTAATTTGGATTCATTGATTTTTTGTCTCCTCTGTATTGTTTGTGGTATAGGGGCATCGATTCCGACATCTTTTCCATGTCTCTTTGCTGAATAATACCTATGGTAAGTTACAGAAGGAAGTTTGTTATTAATGTCTTGGAAAGTGTAATGGCAAGTTAATATGGAGGGTATCAGTTTTCTAACTGATGAGGTTTCAGCCCTTAGATAACTACATATCAATGCTTCAATGTATTCTTGCGTATCAGACTTTTTCTCTACTAGTCTATTAAACATATCATTCTTGATGCCATCACTTTCAACGGGACACATGGTCTCCAACAGCAAAGTGAGACATTCATTAGCTTTAGCTGCATAGCGCCTTTTTTGTTCATAGATTAGAGGTGGTATATGGCTCCCTTAGAGTCTTGACTGGGCTGGAATTACACATATCTAAGAACTCAACGTTTGTAATTGAAGCTCAGATATCTGGCTGTCTTGACTGGACATTAAACCCTGGCTTGAAGCATGACTTATTTGACTAGATAGTGGCTCCCGACTGAAGGGATCATTACTGTCCTAAGATAAAAAAGAGTAAATATTGTAAAGATTTATCTATCAAAACAATCATCAAACTCATCTATTCAAACACATCTATTCAAAATTTACAAATAATCATTATTTCCAACTCAAATATATAAGAGCTATTTTTTGGAAGAATCTGAATTTTATATTCAATTTGAGTCACATGACATTGCTTAAACAAAAAAGAAAAAAAAAGGGGGGGGGAAACGAAAAGAGGCCCAGGGGTCACATTGCTCACCTGAAAAAAAAGGAAGAAAAATAATAGCCTGTGATGGCACCACCTGTGGGCAAATCTGGACAAAAAAAAATCAATTAACATTTAAGACCTTGAGTACTTATGCTCTACCAAGTTTCATTCATATATCTTAAAATAATCTTGAAATGAGAGTAAATAATGTTCAAAATTGACACCTCCCTCCTCTCATTTGCAAATCAGAATTTCAATTTTTTTCAAAACTTCTTGCCTATCAATATCTATTTCTGTATTTCTGGCTTAAGTGTTGGTTTTCAACTAAAACAAAACTTAACCAAAATAGAAATATTTGAGAAAAAAAATCGTTTTTTGCATGAAAATGATAATATCCGAAAATATGTGCAAAACGCTTACAGAAATGATTGACAGATGTATGGAGGGTATACATAAAGAACTGCACCGGTCGGACTGGTGCTAATACGCCCGTGGCAGCAGTCTGTCTAATTTGGGTCATGACACATACTCAGGTTCATATTCAGGGGGAATAACTTGCAAAAATTTAATGTTCCTAGCTCAGTTGGTTTGGTCTCTATCTTGTTTACATGAGACAAATACTCACATATTAACCCTCCACCCCCCTTCCCATTAAAGTGATTAAACTTAAAACATCCATTTTGCAACAAAAGATATTAAAAATCGTTACATATGTGACAAATGCACGGAACGGACGGATGGCCATCGCCATATAATAATACTTCTCGTCTGAAGACGGGCGTATAATAAAAATTGGAGTGGTAATGTAGAGATGATGGATAAATCCAAAGCACAAGTCCAAAAATCATAAAACTAGAGGACATACAAAATCAGTGAAAATGAAAAACAAATGGAAAATAACAAAATATGTCTACTTGAAGAGCATATGTGAACCCCTGTGATGGAGTGAGATCAGGTGCCCGGGGAGAGTGAGCATCTCCTGCTTGCTCGCAACACCCGTCACATATACCCAGTAGTATTTATATATGGAGAAGTCGAAATAGGTAACCTTCTAGTATAGAATGTGTCAAATCTGTGTAAAATGATCGGAATCGTTCTCAGTCCAGAATATCATTTAAAAGTCTGGATAACGAGATATCATATGGAGTAATAAGAGTCTCGTAACGACCATAGAATTTCCTCAGTGACGTTGCTAGTCTAGCACATATATAACCCTGGTTGAGCAGCTTAACTGAAAGTCGCCTAGCCCTCAGAACAAAGTCACTGTAATTTGAACATGCTCTGGAATAACGTATTAACTGAGATATGAATACGCCGTATGCGGGCGATGATGGAATGTTGCTACTTATGAAAGGAAAGTTTGTGATAGCAAAATTGAAATCGTCACGTTTGTCATAGAGTGAGGTGTTCAATTGACCATTAATATCGAAAGACAACATAATATCTAAATACGAAGTAGAATTACTACTTTCTGTGGTTTCTTTGACCTCAAGTTCACTTGGATAGATGATGCTAAGGTAATCAGCGAAAGAGGGATTATTAATTGAAAGCAAGTCATCTATATATCTGTGAGTAAAATTGAAGCCAAGAGCCAATTGTTTTTTTCCTTGCGAAAGCAAAGACTGAATGAATTCAGCTTCGTATGAGTAAAGGAATATGTCAGCCAGAAGCGGAGCACAGTTAGTGCCCATTAGAATGCCGACAATTTGTTGAAAAACCTTACCTCCAAACACCACAAAAATGTTATCGATAAGAAAGTTCAACATCTGGATGACAACTGTTTCAGTGTATTTATTTTTGGAATCAGAATTTTCCCTAACAAAGTAAGTTTTATCGTGGCCTATTACTATATATTTGAATTTGCGGCTTCCGTTTTTACTAGTAAATGCATTTTGAATAATTTCCGCTAATCTGTCTTTTAATTTCTGATGAGGGATCGTTGTGTAAAGAGTCGAAAAGTCAAAAGACTTGATAGAGTGAATTTTAGTAAAACTTTTTGATTTTAGATTTTCTAACAACTCTTTTGAATTTTTAAGGATCCACATTTGATTAATTCCACTTCTTGAATATACTGTTTCGCAATATCTATGAAGGCCAGATTTAATTTCTGATAATATTTTTGTGAGTAGCATCGATACAGATTTTGTGGAACACTTCGAGGAACCAGCGATAAAGCGTTGTTTGTAAGGATTTTTGTGCATTTTTGGAATGCAGTACAAATATGGAACTTCTTGAGTCAATACCAAACGTATTGAGGACAGATTTATGATTCTCGAGTACTTCCGAAACCGAAAAGTTCGTGAGAGTATAAGTAGGATTTCCTGGAGCTGAATTTAATCCTAATTCTTCCACTAGGCTGTCAAAGTAATATTTCTTACAAGTAAATGTATAATTATTGGATGCTTTATCTGCTGGTGTAATGATATAATGTTCTTGGAGGAAGGTAAGTTCTCCTACGAATTAACAATCAATTTTATGTTACCTTATTAACTTTCATTTTTGCCATGTATATAAAGCATGAGAAAAGTATAAATCTACAAACATACTAGTGCATGATTAGTGCGATGAATATCAGTTCTCGGCCGCAAAAACCCTCCAATTGATTCCTATTCTACAGTTTCCCTAAACAAATTATAATTATGTGAAAAACATCTTTGGAAAACAAATAGAAGCGCAGAAATTCAAATACGGTACATTGTAAGACATACAAAAGAATTTTAGGCAATATTTATCTTGTTTCTTTAAAATGAATATATTCAATGTTTAAGAATTATATAACATTACAGTTTCATTATCATATCAATTTACATTTTCGCAAATTTTTGATTAATCTTTTTATTTTTTTTTTTCACTTATTCCATATTACATGTATAAATTAACAAAATTTAGGCAACTTTGTTCTGTAAACATGGTAAAGGTTAAAAAAACTCCACATTAAAAAAAATCTATAGAACACTTTCTCCAAAACGAAATTTTTACATTTTTAAGAACTTTGCAAAATCACATAGCTATGGGCATAAATATAAACTTACTGCATTATGGTTCACCAAGGGCTAATTTTGATTATCATTGGCTGGATTTTCTTAATCTCTTGGAAAAAGTTTTACCCGGCATGATGTACAGATAGCTATGATATTTAGAAAATGTATTAAAAGATGTATTACTTTTACAGACCCAGGTGATAGTGCACATACAAAACGTACATGAATATAAGATATATAAGCAACCCAAAGTATTACATTGAAAACATTGTGATTTCTGTCAGATTTCTAATACGTAGTGCACAGAGGAGGAGTCACACAGACAGTAGTTATCCCATTCAAGCTACATGTACGATAGTTCTGGATTGCCAGAGGTTCTAACCAAAATTAATTTAGGTCCGAGTGGTTCCTGCCTTTTTATTTCAGCCAATAACAAGTACGGCCCTATATATTAACAGATAATGACTCTATTAATGAGGAGGTGGTTCTGTCTTATAGATAGCTATTCAATTACTCTGTAACTGTTAAGTAATTAACTACTTTGGATTTCACTGATGTTTATTTAAAGAATATCTACTTATTTGCCTTTAACACAAACATAACATTACTTTTAATTAAAAAGACACCATGTTTTTTTTTTACTTACGTGTTCCTAATGGAATAGCAGTCCCATATCTTTGGTTGACTTCCAAAACCTGACCAGCTGTTAAGCAACGATCACCCCGTAGCTTTCCTTTCCGTTTTTATTAAGTAGGTCATGGCATGAAATATGGGATGGAATTCCACAACATTTGGATCGTTGACGAGAGCAATTTTGTTCTTGAATTTTTTAAAGATGTGATTTACAAATATTTAATGATTCTGTAAAATTTGTAGACAAAACTCCTCATTCTGTTATAACGGTTGTAGCTATTGTGTTTGACAAGGAATTTATCGAAATAAAAGAATCTGCATTTGAACAATTAATAGATGGATGAAATATGGACAAATTACATTTATATTTATCTTCTGCATCCATTTGTAAACAAACATACGTTGGTTTTTTACCTTCAAATGAAGAGCGCAATAAAGAACCAGACCTCTGTTATGCATTTTTATAGCTATTTTGCAATATTTGTATGCATAATAACTCACTTATGTTTCGTTTCACCAAAAAAAAAAATGTTTTATAGATTTATTCACATGAATTCATAGAATTTCATTCTATAGATTTCTTTTATCAAAACATTTACCAAAGGCAACTTTTTATGGCACTTTATGCACATTTATTAGTAGATAATATTAAAAAAAACCTTATTTCTGTCATTTTATTACAAGATAGCTTCATTCAAATACATTAAACCAGATATGATATATGCAGAAAAATTGTTAAGTTTTTCTAAGTCAATATTTTCAGACTATTCAATTTTCAAATATTTCAAATATTGACTATTTTATGCATCATGGCTCTATTACCATGATAACCAACACTGATGAAACCATTTTGATTTCAATTTTTATTGTTTTGGGTCAATGTGTAAATGAAGTGAAAAAATCAACTATATCCGTGACATGCTGTGGCCAATGTACTTAGGTCATCGCATAGAATTGATATTAAGATCAAACAAAGTATTCACTAAATGAAATATATTTCACATTGGTAAAATCATTAGCTAAAACGTCATAGAACATATATATATATATTTATATATATATACATATATATTGTGTTTGTGTATGTGTGTGAATACAAATAAGATACGAAATGAGATCGCCATAGTATAATACAAGTACTTGTAATAATTATAATAAGAAAAGAAAAAAAATAATGATAATATTCAGGACAGGTTATACATTTAACTCTATGTTATATAAGGTAATATCTATAAATAAAAAAACTCCCCCTTTTAGGCTAAACTTTTCATTCGAATTGGTGAGGAGAACATAAAGAAAACAGAAGATTACTATCCTTCATGTTCTTGAACTTGCCAGAGAAATCAACTGGGCAAAGGAGGAAAGCTGGTTTTTTTTAAGTTAAAACTCGGGAGGTTTTAAAAAGTAAGTTATCCTGAAAGCAACTTGAACAGGTCTAGTTAATTGTAATTCATTTTCATTAGAAATATAAATGTTCCTTTAAATCAAGTGCTGATTGTGAAGAGTTATGTTTAGTACACATATTGATCAACTTATTCTTTTTGCATTTCTTCCTAAAACTGATTTAACATAAATATTTATTTATTCAGAAATGTTTTAAAGCAATACATTTAACTATAATTTAAAGGAGCTGTTTGGCAAACATGCTATGAGCTGGTCCCATAGAGATCGGTAACATTATAAAGGAATGGTATCGCTAATTCATGTGACCGAGTAGGAGGAAAAAAAGGAGTGGAAGAACAAAAAATAGAGAAAGAAAGATGTCAATCCTCATGAAATGAAACTGACGTCAGCGCATAATACCTGTCATTAAATAACGTACATAGAGTATATTTACTCTGTTCAGAAACTTGGAAACATCTATTTTAAGAACAAATTATTGTGTATGTTTAAATCACATGTGTATTATATTTGCATTTTCCTTGTCGTGGACACACAATAAATCTAATCACATATTTTTTTTTTTTTTCTAATTTGTAGCAGTATAACAATTAGACCTGATATACCTCGTGCCTTTGACTGGGTAATTTGTTTCTAAGCAGGCTTCTTCATGTGCAGAAAAGGAACATTTTTAAAACAGTGGGTAGATTTTGCACACAATGTATTTTAAAGTGTAGGGGGAAGTCACTTTAATAACCAACTGTTGTAAAGATTTCGGGCCGACATTCGCCCATTGTCACAATCCGTGTCCAATTGTCATCAACATGAAATTGGGCCAATATTGGGCCAACGTTGACCAAACATCACTAATATTGGGCCAACGTTGGCCCAATGTCGCACATGTTAGGACTACAACATTAGCCCAATGTTGGGCCAATGTCAGAAGGAAACAGACACACACACACACACACACACACACACACACACACACACACACACACACACACACCTCATTGGGCCACCGTTGGCCCAACATATTGGGCCAACATTGGGCCGATGAGCAAAATTGCATTGGGCCAACGTCATTTGCCAACATTTTCCCAATGTAACGGGTGGCATTGGCCGAACGTTGGCCTAAATGTTAGCTTGCTATCTGGGTTCCCCTCTTTCCTGTATATAGGGTTAAGGCCAATAACTTCTCTGCTCGCCAAAACCCGACTTGAAAGTTTCAGCGTGAGAATATGAATATAACAAATACTGTATCTCTTCCTTCTATCTGCTATTCTATTTGTATAATATTTAAATACATGACCAGCAAATTTCGAAAAATTCCTAGTAATTTCTGTGATACCCAGTCGGTGACCCAGTTCTGAGGTTACTCTGGGCCCGGAGAGAGGTCCATGTATTCCGGTGTATAGCAGTCGGTTTTCAAATGCAACGGGCTAGCTGCATTGCTTTTCAAACAGGACGCCATTATCAGTATAATCGCCTGTAGTGCAATCAGATTGCTTGTTTTATTTGCCCATCTAGGTGAATGAAAATGGCGTCCTGTTTGAAAAGCAATGAAGTTAGCAAGGACTTTGCGATTAAGAATAGTTAGGCACATTATTTGTCGAATCGAGGTAAGTAGTTCAATTTGAAAGTGCTTTAAAAATAACCGTAGGTAGCGTACTCGCCCGTTGCATTTGAAAACCGACTGCTATACCCTGGAAAACGCGGACACCTCTCCGGGCCCAGGCTAATTTCGAGTAACCTCAAAACTGGGTCACCCTGAAATTTGATGCTGGATATCTAGGAAATTACTGGGAATTTTCGATAAAATTTGCTCGTCATGTAGATTTATATTAAACAAATAGAAGAGCAAAGTCAAGGGAAAAAACAGTATTTGTTATATATATATATATATATATTGTCACGCTGAAAGTTTTAAGTCGGGTTTTGGCGAGCAGAGAAGTAATATATATATATATATAATCGCCTGTTGATATGATATGACCTTATATTCATTTCAAAATACTGAATAAATCTCATCTGCTTTATCACTTATATTCTGTAAATAGGATGACGTGTTTTCAATTATTTCATGTCACCCGAGACCCTCCACATGTGCACATTGCTTTGTTTGTTTTGTTATCGACCTTATGCAAGTCCTATCCTAAATGATATTCGTCATGTACATGCATGTCTTATGATCAGAATTTGATAACAGTATTTTCTCTTGTCTACCATCGTCGAGGTGTACGTGTAATGTTCAGACTAAATGTTTTGAATCATTTTGAGAAAGATAATTATATGTAAACTTCTTTGGAGAAATGTATACACTGCACAATGATTAAATACTACAAAAGAGAAATTTTGCAAAAAGCTGGGAATATTTCCATCCCCACCCCCACTCCTCCCCACCCCCATTTTTAATCCTTGGAAAAGAATACAGACATAATTTGGTTGATTAAGACTCTATCAACCAATTATATACCTCAAAGATTGCGAAATAAATCAGTAAGTCCGATTAAATTTTGCACATTTTAATCTTTTTATTGAAAGAACAATGTACGAATTTAAAGCTCCTGATTTCGAATAAACGTATGCAGAGTTTAGAAGGATTACATGCTGATGGAAAGATATGCATAATGAAGCGATCCGTTTTATCAAAAATTAAAAGAAAATTTTGTCTAACACAAAATTATCAGCATATGTGATTCAGCATGACAAGGAAAGGTTTGTCACATTGAAATTCTGCAGATGATAAAACACTAATTAAAGTTCTCACGGAATACAGGTCAGTATTCATATACGTTAATTTATTATTAAATGCATGAAATTTCAATATCTCAAAACTGTAATTTTATTTTCGTTCGAAAAAGAACTCAGTGAAGCCTCCCTTCTTATCATCTCCCACATAACACAGCCAGAATCCACAAGGAGAGCGATATACACAGTTCCAAAATCCATCACTGAATACCCAGATCATATCCCACATATTTAATACCATGGTTTACCACTTCATTGTTTGATTACCTCCCCCCCCCCCCCCTTTCTCATCTCCACGAAGCCGCACTCATTCCCTAGATTATTCCCTACATACACAACTATACGATCAATCACTGCACCCCTTAGTTATTCCCGACATATAGAACATCAATATCTACCAATATGTCGTTTGATTTTGAAATGTACACTCCAACCATCCATTACATAATCGTTTGCTTTTCACGCTCATGCCGAACTCTATAATCCACCAATGCTGACAATAGATGCTTTCTCTATCCCCACATGCCCAACTCACGATCCACCATTCCATCCTTTGATTTTTCTCTACACACAACACTTACAATCCACCATTAAGACCCTAAGTTATTCCCCGCATATCCAACTTCACGATTCACCGCCGATATTCCTTGATAATTTCCTTCTATCGCCATACATTCGCCATCAATAACCCCGTGATTATCCCGTATTTACCGAACTCTACAATCCACCATTAAATCTCCTTATTATTCTTCCTCCACACATCTTCAAGATCCACTAAAGAATCCACTGATATATCCGTCGATCTCCCCTCATACTCACCTGACTATCTATCAAAAGATCCCTCATAATACCCACCTCCATGATCCACATATATACCTATTGATCATGTCCACGATTCATGAATAAATCGATTAATTGTCCTTCGTATTCAGATTTGATCTCCACACATCCACCTACCAGATCCACCAATAAATCTATTGAATTTCCCTAGCTACCCACCCAATTCAGTGCCTTTGGTCCACAGTCCCCCAACAGATCTAGGTATATTGAGTACCCATGCTTACCTCACTGGTTGCCGCGAAATACGCACTTCCACCATCTCCTAATGCTTACTACCATGTACCACCTCCATGATCCGTCACTGGTACCAGCACATTCCCAATTTGACAATTCACTATCCCTAAAGAAAACTACCACATACCGACGTCCTTAATGCGCCACTGATTACCACAAAATATCTATTTCAACGATCAGCCACTGTTTATCACAACATGCCCACTTCCACCACCAGACATTAATTGCCCCCACATACCCACCATTGATTACACCACATTCCCACCACTGATTACTACCAGATATCCACTTCAACGATACACTGCTGATTACCACCACATATTCCCTCCCTTGATCCGCCGTGGATTATCAACACAAGAAAGAAGGAGATCCAAAAATCCAAAAAAGAAAAAAATAATAATAAAAATCAGGAAATATAAAGTTACTCAATAAATTCTGAATCAGAAAATTATACACATCTCCTAGCTTCCTGTAGTACATTACGCGAAACTCAAATCACAAAATCTTTCAGTGACTTATGACGCTCATTCAACCTTTCATGTGAGTACTGGACTTATTGCACAGAAACGTTATAGCGTCACATGATAAAACTATTTTAACTTAATCTGTCGACTCTCTTCAAAGTAAAAAAAAAAATAATAATAATGAAATATTAAAAAAAAAAATAAATATATATATAAAATAATAATAATAATAATAATAATAATTATTATTATTATTATTATTATTATTATTATTATTATTATTATTATTATTATTATTATTATTATTATTATTAAAATGTATTCCGTGACAAAGTAAACAGTACCTCGTATTAAAAAGAAGTATAAGCAATGGATGTATCACCTATGTAATGCTGAAATCAATCCATCAAATTGATTTTAATTTTTAATGACTTAATAGATAAATAAACATACAGATTTACAATAAATAAAAAACAAAATCACACAAGGCATTCATCGTTGATTTTACCGTTTGTGAATAGAGAAAGCAGTGTTTTTTGAATACATAAAACTTTGACAAGTTCTCTGTTTCGATTATGCGCCACATTACACCAAGAAACGACAACTTTGCTGTAATGGTTAAGTTCTTGACTCCTGTTTCCGGGTCTGAACAAAGACAACTACAGCATGGATTACACCCGCTCAACTTATAAAAGACAAATAGATACATATAGGACTATATTATTATATATGATTCTATTTAGTAGTAAAAAAGAACTGAAATTATATAAATTAATTGATATAAAAAAAATTTAATTGATTGCAACAGAAAGAAAATGTCAGCATTTTACGCTAAAACATTCCCCGGTCTGCAGTAAATTTCTATCCCCGGTCTGCAGTAAATTTCTGTCCCCGGTCTGCAGTATGTATTTATATATCTGTGCTGGGAAGGGGGGTTTTTTCTGAGAGAGGAGTCTAAGTCGGTTATAGGATATCAAAATTACAAAATTTGTTGTTTATTTCATATTTGTTTTCATTTTTCATGATTTCCTACATGACTATGATCACGTCACCAATACACTGTGAGAAGTGAACTCTGTTAACTGTTGGAGATTATTATTCATACATATTCATTGTCAGGCCCATGAGATGGTATAAGAAAGAAAGAGAAAGAAAGATAGAAAATAGAGGTTTCTCAAGATTAGAAGTCATAAACATTTTATTACACACGAAAGGTTTATAGAATAATATGTTATCAAATATCAACATAAGTAAACCATGCTCTGCCCGTCTTGTAAGTATCAATAAAGTCGAAACGTTTAGAAGCTGGAATAGAATGCATAAAGTCTCTCTCATAACAGTTCAAGAATAAATCTACTATAATGGGAGCGCAGTTAGTGTCCATAGGAATCCCAATAATGTATTGATAAGTTTTGCCATTAAATTGTACATAAATACTGTCCATCAAAAAAGTGAGGGCATTACATAACTAAGTACAAGTCCAGCATTTATAATTATCATATTGTTTGTTAGAGAAAAATCCAGTGTAAGAGAAAACAATTTGGTTTTGATTATGTCATGAGGTAAAGAGGTATATAGTGGGGAAAAATCAAATGTAGGAACGTTATTAGCCTCAACATTTATCAAACGAAATTTTTCAATAACTTCTTCAGAAGTTTTGATAAATCAAAAGTAATTGACGTTACCATTGCTTAAGACAGCATTGCAAAGTAAATATAAGATTTCTGATAGGTTTTTGTACCGATGGCAGTTCAGAGGTGGTTCAAGACTCTCGAAATACTGAGGGATTTTAGATTTGATTCGGAGTTATGCATCCGTATGCAGCGTAGATACTGTTCAGTATTTCACTATTTTCACATTTCCTCCATCATCCGCGATCCATGCACGTCCTTCACTGTCTACATCAACGCTCTTCAGCTTGTTTGGCCCAGGATATCGTAAATATTGTAGAAAGTTCCCCTCTTTGTCCAGGATGTGTATTTTGTTGTAGTCGATGATAAAAATGTGGCCTTTGTTATCAGTGCAGATATCGATGGGTGTCAATGATGTATCGTAGCCTTTAAATGTGTACCGCAGTCTGTGGTCTTTCCCAAATACAAATACTTTTTCCTTTCCTTTGTCACAGACGTACAAGTCCTCGTTCACTTTATTTACAGCTACTGCACGTGGATCGGAAAACAAGTTTGGATCATATTGATGTACAAGTCTGCCTTTCGTACTGTACTGGATTACTTGGTGTTCATCGCTGCCGGACGTCACGATGACGTCACCGTTAGGTATCGAGCAGATATGCAGTGACGCGTACTGCGTGTGAAATAATATTTCCATGATATGTCCATGATATCCACCCCTGGAAGCTGACGCGATACAGTAATCGCCAGTAATGAGGACATCATCTTTTAAAGTGGTGGTGAAGCTATAAAAATTGATATTTGGGTTGATAATACTTAATATTTCGCCGTTATGTTCCATCATTTCTATACGTCTCCAACCCTTCTTCAGCCATGCGTGACCTGATGATGTGGTACACATTAGATGTGGATACCCATAACCAGTACTGAATGATGATACGACTTCTGGCATGGGTAGTAGTGACGTAACAGAGGCGGACGCTTGTGGTATCGGTGATGCAGGAGATGTTAAATTTTCAGCATCGCTTGGCATTAACTTTCTTAAATACTGTACAGATGAGTTCAGGTTCCCGAACATTGGAGATAATGTTTGATTATCAATTTTTCCAGGAGTGTAACTAGAAACTGACGGTTGAATAAGTACTGGAAGCGCTTTCATATCGGAGATATCGTTCACAGGGTGTTTCTTGCAAACTAGTTTCATTCTTTCGGAGAATAGGACAAACTTGTGTGCTTTAGACCTCCTTCCGTGCCTCTCTTTACACCCGCAACAAAGAACGTAATCACAAGATAGACATTTGTATCGGGCGGGGTTACCACAATCCATGACGCAAGCGGTCGGTCGTTGGTGATCTGTCATTTTATCTACAAAGCAGAACACATCATATGGAATATTCATATAAGCATTTCTTAGTCACAGAAAGATACGCTATATCCGTCATAAAAAGGGGTTAAAAATGAACTTTCTAGTACCATTAATAATTATAAAAAATGTCGAGGTTTTGAGGATCGGAAGTCTTCAGAAGGAGACTAGAGGAAATATACACTGTATATAAAGACTGTCTGCATCAATGATAAATATTTTCAGTATGCTAGGTATCACTGAAATTACTTACATTAAGGAGTTCTCAAATGCTTCTATCTACCTCCCTCTCTGTTTACAGCCTTGATAGACATAAAATTAAAGGGCAATTTGACGAAAAAAAAAAAGTATGACTAAATCCGATGAGTGACCAACATCTAAACGACTAGGTTAGATCATCGATAATAGGCGCTCGTGTTTATCAACGCAATACTAAGTTTGATTTCTATAAATAGCACGTTTCACTGTACACATATAGCAGTATGGAAAGGTCTCAGGTTTCAGACTCAAAAGTGATGGTAGATATACATTTGCATGATCTAAATGTTCTTGTGAACCGTCGCTCAGATGTCAATACATAAGTGAAATTAGGTTTTTTTTTTTTTGGCGTAAACAAACAAATTAAGTAAGCATATGCAGCCTCGTTATTTGTACCCCTACCGCCTTCTTTAATAACCAGCTTCACCCTATACCTCCCCCCCCCCCCACATCCCCCCACATCCCCGCCACACACACACACACACACACACACACACACACACACACACACACACACACACACACACACACACACACACACAACCTTTAGATTAAGATTACCTGAACCGAAAGGGGGGGGGGGGTTCTTCTATTTTTTTTAATGAAAAAAGATTCTTTTATTAGATCCAGGATAGGGCTACTTAAAGTGTAAAGGTCTTTTTCCTCAATTTGCATTTGATCAACAAACAGAATGTATTTTGGAACAAAATGCTATAGCAAGGTGTGTTTTTAACAATGGGTGTTTTTCACTCCATTCCGAAATCAATACTTTATACTTTTTGGCTTCATTTTAACGTTAAAACCGTAATCAACACCAATTGATTGACTACTGTCATATCAAATGGCCGTCCTAAGACGGTATCGTAACTGCACTATAATCGAATATTTTTCTGACGTCCTTATATCTTTTTTCATATGTTTACATTATATTACATATACATTGGTGGTGACTTTTGCCATACGGCTGAGAATCAGTAACTTTTCCTTTTTCCTTTACTTATACTCAGATATTTCTTTGTCATTTTTCTTGACTTACGAAACAGAAATGAGCAACACAGCATTTATTGTCTATTTTCAATAATCATACTTTTAAAGGCCTAATGGATAGTATCACACACACACACACACACACACACACACACACACACACACACACACACACACACACACACACACACACACACACACACACACACACACACACACACACACACACACACACACACACACACACACACACACACACACACACACACACACACACACACACACACACGATATTTTCCCGATTTCTTTCGAGCATACCCTATGGTAATGTTTCCAATCCAATCATTCTTTTGGTATAATTTAAATTTAGATTTGTCTATTTTAATTATCTATTTGTTTTATTTTCATGGTGGTTCATGGTCTCCGGGTAAAACAGAAGCATTGTCCTTCCGAAGACTCGATGATTATGTAACCTTGTTTTCCCATCCTACTTTATCTAAAACCTCAAGCAAAATTAAAATAAATAAATAAATAAAATTCAGCTTTACAGAAAGCGTCTACTTATAACTAAATCGCCAGAAATTCGGTGTTGCATAATTCATTTCCACCGCCAAAACTGCTCACTGTGGAATTGAATGCCATTGTTTTCTTCCTTATATTTGTAAGGAACCATCAAACGAGATCTCGTGGTCTGTCACAAAGTCTCTTATCATACATTAATGGTCTTACATAATCCAATATCACCACTATGACAGCCTTTTAAATTGTATAACCCCTGGTTTTGTACCTTGTAGGTATACTCTAAACATTTGCAGCATTAAAGATGGAACTACAGAGGAATGATGTAATCAGGATAGCTGACAAATGTATATTAGATACAGCGTTACGTAATCCAGTGTGGTCACTGTCACGCTTACCTTGCAAACCTCTGAACTTTACAATCCCAATCATTTTGGTAGTGATTTAGATGAATCTAAATTGCAGGAACATTCTACACAAAGCAAGTGATAATTGTACGTAAAACATATTGTCATACAAATAATTTGGAAATCCTAACACTGGATTTTTCTTTCTTATATTTGAAATAATTTTTCGGAGACATGAAACGTAGCTTTACCTTGGCGATAGTCCCTCGTTACGTGGTCGTGGATGTCAATGTCATATAATCTAGAGATATTGTCATATCAATTGTTCTGGATGATCGACATGGTTATCTATCTATATACGAGTTTTAGATAATTTCATATACCCCGAGACTTTCCACATGTGCACTTTGCCTTGTTTGCTATGTTATCTGACGTATGCAAGTCCTATCCTGAGTGACATTCCTCATGTATGTGCCAAAAGACTGCGGCAACTTCTCTTGTCTTTCAGTTTGTAGATGTGTTATGTTTCTTCTAATTTAATTTAAATTTTTCGAGAAAATTGTCAATATTTAGATATCTTTGGAAACATTCTTACATTGTGCAAGGGTTTACATACTGAATCAGTGGCGGATCTAGGATTTTCGAAAAGGGGGCCCACATGTGTATTGGCCAAACAGCTCAGCCATTTCTGGTCCTGGAGTTTTACTAGTAAATATGTGGCCAAAGGCCCTCTCCCCTCTAAATCCGCAACTGTGCATATATACTTCCACCAGAACCCAATGACATCCCCCACATACTGACTACAGATGACTACCAGGTACCGACTTCCATGATCCCCACTGGTTACTACATTCCCATTAAGACGGATCCACTTTCCCCAAAGAAAACTGCCACATATCCACGTCCTTGATCCGCCACTGATTACCACAACATATATATTTCAACTCTTGGATAGATCAAAGAAAATGTAAGGTAGATTAAATAATAACAAAAACGTATCATGTTATGGAACAAATTGTTGTGCTAGACTCAATGCAAATTAACACTGTGTCATACTGTGACATACAGAAATATCATTATAGAGCAATTTGGTTTTTTCCTTTGTTCACAAATATGACACAAAAAAGTTATGGTTTTTTTTTTTTGGTAAATAAACTTATGAATTCATACTAATTGATCGAAAAACAACAAGGGTTAGGTGAAGCTCTGACAATTATTAGAGCCTTTCATAATGGTTATAGTAATAAAACAAGCTCTGAAAATTAACGGGGCCTTTCACAGTGGCTATAGTAATTAAACAATCCTACTAAATTGATGACAATTTCACAAGAAATACACTTATTTGATAATTTCTGAAAATTTTACACTGTAATGTGCAATGGTCTGTCTTAAGTCAAAACAACATAGGATTATATTAGGTGATGTGGCATTTTAGAAAGAAATTTTATAAATATTACCCCCATTTTGCTATAGCCTCATTTATTTTGTGTGTAATATACATTGAATGAAATATATCCTTTTAATGATCAAGAAAAGGATTGATTCGTATGCATGTAAGATTCAAATGGCATTTCAAATAAAAATCAGGTTTAGATTTGATATAATCAAATATATAAACACATTAATGCCCCCACACTACCCCACCCCTTTAGGAAGATGGAGGCTATTTGAAAAACAAGTACATATATTTCCTTGAAAAGTCTTTGTGGTACATATATAACCACTTCAATGAATTTGTTAGTAACAATATCGTAATATTATTTAAAACTTTAAAATGTCTTCTTTTTAATGATGTGTAATTCATGCCTCTACTATGAACGAGTCCTGCGATATAACGGCTCAAAGATACCATGCTTTTCCAACAGAGCGTATACAGCAGGTGCGACGACGTCACTTCACAATATAACGTCACAATGACGTCATCCTCTGCTGCATGACGTAAATCTGCAGCCCTTTTCAAAAACGTTGGCACTCTAAGGGATAAAAATAAAAACTATCTTGTTCATTTTTAGTCAAAATTGTTTCAAGGTAATTTAAAGACCGACCTTCGCTTTTAGTTGCTTATCTTGTGCTTTATTTTTTATTTGGGGGGGGGGGGGGGTGTAAAATACGCCTTCGTATTTTACTTTGCAGGTATATAGATCTATATCAGCGACTTCGATTGCTAGAGTGACGGAAATCGGTGTGTCGTAAAACAAGTTTTGGTTAATAACATAACACTAAAAACGGTTTTCTTCAATTTTACATGATAATTTGCAAACACTTGCTTAAAGATACATAATGTCTAATTTTATAAAATCAGAGGTACAATAAAATATATTTCTAACTTATTTTACTTATAAAAAGATAATAAACTGAAGCGACCCCCAAACCTAATAAGCCTTGGTTATACAGTTATTGCTGCAGCAAGTGAGAAATACGACCCTCAAATTTAACCTACTTACGTTCGTACGAAACCGGAGAATACGCACGTGACCTTAAAATTTTTCATT
This sequence comes from Pteria penguin, assembly GCA_035048485.1. Classification (NCBI taxonomy): domain Eukaryota; kingdom Metazoa; phylum Mollusca; class Bivalvia; order Pterioida; family Pteriidae; genus Pteria; species Pteria penguin. Next base: position 2,555,759 of record CM068590.1, on the reverse strand, counting down.
TGCATACGGGGAAGAATAACAATGTCGAAGATGAAAAAGAAAAGAAATCGGCCTTCTGCACTAAGTGACTCGAAAAAGAAAAGAAAGAAAGAATGAGTATGATGTAAAGCATGCGAGAAGTAGAATTTGTATCACGTGCAATGCATACATTATGCAAATGAATATTTCCGAAGTCGACCGAGATGAATAAAACTGATAAGGAAAACGTGGGTTATGTAGCGTATTTGTACGCGATGGCTGCATTTAATACCGATGTACAGTCAAAAGATACTGTATTAAACAAATTAACGATGTTACTTTAACCACAATAGTAGACGCTACAGGAGACCATATGTATCTTTAATGGACACATTATTGAATACTACTATTGTATTTTCTATCACGACTGAAAACATCATTGCGACATTACGAGTTACCTCCCGTTTGGCAGATTACTTTTCAGCCTACACCGCTCACCAGCCTACTTCCATAATGACTTAATGCATAAAGAAACATACCGATTAATCAATACATGAACACATCGTTGATTTCACCGTTTGTGATTAGAGAATGCAGTGGGTATTTTTTTTAAATATAAATAACTTTGACAATTTCTTGTTTCACGTGAAGTTAGTTCTCTGTTTCGATTTTACATCACATTACACAAGAAGGGCAACCTTGCTATAATGTTTAAGCTCTTGACTACTGTTTCCAAAATGTAAGAAGTGAATGTATGCTGTACCTATGTAATGCTGCAATTTATATATGTTAATGGATCTATAGATAACTAAACTTACCGGTTCATTACGACCCGCGTCCATGTCGCAATTGTTCAAAACCACGTAAAGCAACAAACAACCATCTAGTTGCGCTAAAAAAATGTCCACATATAATATTATGACATGTTTTCCACCGAAAGTTCAACCTTGGCGATCTATTTTGTGACATGGAATTTTGTTTTTCTTTTGTGTTTTTTTGTTTTGTTTTTTTCTTTTTTTTTTTTTTTTTTGTTTTTTTGTTTTTTTTTTTTTTTTTAATTTTTTTTTTTTTTTTTTTCTTTTTTGTTTTTTGTTTTTTGTTTTTGTTTTTTTTTTTTTTTGTATTCGACTAACTGCCAGTTGGAATTGAACCAAGGACCTTTCGGTTAAGACCAAAGACAGCTACAGCATGGGATACACCGTCTCAAATTATAAATAAGAACAAATATAACTTCATTTTATTTATCAGAAGCAAAATCTGAAATTATATAAATCAATTTATAGACAAAACCTCAGATATTTACAACAATATGTCAGCGTTTTACGCTTAAACATTCCACGGTCTGTAGTGAAGTCACTGATAATATTATTTTGCTGACACTTGATTCTTATGTTATTTTGCAAATGATGACGATGACAATGATGATCAATGACAATAAGAAAATGAAGATCCAGTAATTGTGCAAAGCTCTGTGTGTAATTCTGTACTCGGAAAGTGGGTTATTTTTCTGAAAGAGGACTCTAAACAGGTTACAGAATAAAAAAAAAACTTATTTTGTTGTTTATTTCATACTTGTTTTCATTTTTTTTTTTATGATTTCGTACATGACTATGATCACGTAACCGATTTATTGTGAGAAGTTAGTTTGTTAATTGTTGGAGATTACTATTCCTTTATATTCATGGTCAAGTCCATGAGGCAAAAAAAGAAAAAAAAAAGGGGGGGGGGTGAGATAGAAATAGAGAAATAAAGATAGAAGATAGGTGGACTCTATCCTCAATAACTCACAATACTTTATATGAATAAAGTGATACTTTTTAATCCAATGCATTAAACACATTAATTACCATGGGATCTAACCAAAATGTATTGGGTTGATATATATATATATATATATATTGAAAAGTTCCCCGAGAAAATTAGTTTGGGTTGGATTTCGGAATCTGCGCTTGTATTTGTACGCGTATCTAACCCTGTATTTATTATGATATATGCACATATATACTACAAAGGAAAACACAGAGAAGGCACATATCATGTTACTGCATCGCAAATATGTACTTTCAAATTCAAATAAGTTAAAGGCCATTTCCATCGACGTTGACATAATGTATATGGAAGTAAGGAATGACAATCCTGGATAGATAAAAATCAGTATTATGCATTCGTATACAGTATAGATAATGTTCAGTACTTCACTACTTTCACATTTCCTCTATTATCTACGATCCATGCATATCCCTCATGTCTTAATAAACGCACCTAGACGTGTTTAGTCCAGGATATTGTAAATATTGTAGAAAATTCCCCTCCTTGTCTAGAATGTGTATTATGTTGTAGTCAATGATAAAAATGCGGCCTTTGTTATCAGTACTGATATCCATGAATGTCAATGATGTATCGTAGTTTGTATATATGTACCGCACTCTGTGGATTTTTTTCCAAATACTAATTACTTTTTCCTTTCCTTTGTCACAGACGTACAAGTCCTCGTTCACTTTATTTACAGCTACTGAACGTGGATCGGAAAACAATTTTAGATCAAACTGATATACAACTCTCCCTTTCGTACTGTACTGGATGACTTCGTGTTCATCGCTGCCGGACGTCACGATGACGTCACCATTAGGTATCTAGCAGATATGCAGCAACGCATACATCATGAAATAAGGTTTCTAACGCCATGATATCCATCCTCTGGAAGCTGACGTGATACAGTAATGAAGACATCATCGGAAAATGAAAATGAAAACAAGTGGAAAATAACAAAATATGTCTACTTGAAGAGCATATGTGAACCCCTATGATGAAGTGAGATCAGGTGCCCGGGGAGAGTGAGCATCTCCTGCCAGCTAGCAACACCCGTCACATATACCCAGTAGAAAGAGTCAAATCGTGTAAATTCCATATGTATTTATATACGGAGAGGACAAAAAGGTAACCTTCTGGTATAGGAGGTGTCAAATCTGTGTAAAATGTTCGGAATCGGTCTCATTCCAGAATATTATTTAAAAGTAATACTTTGCCGTTATGTTCCATATGTTGTATACGTCTCCAACCATTCTTCAACCATGCGTGACCTGATGAAGTGGTACACATTAGATGTGGATACCCATAACCAGTACTAAATGATGATACGATTTCTGGCATGGATAGTAATGTGTAACTAGGAAGTGCCTACGGATGTAGTTTAGCCTGTCTTTCTTTTCACGGATTGCATTCTCTATTTCTTCCGTGACATGTCCATTATGTGATGTTTAGGCGCATGTTACACGGCAAGGTTCACGGCATACTTTTTACCAGTAAAAGTATGTGTTGTCGGTGTCTTTCTTGCAAATTCGTTTCAGTTTGCATGGTATAGGACAAATTTCTGTGTTTTCTCTTCGTTTCGTCCTTCTTTTTACACCCAAGACAGAAAGCGTCTTCACAACATAGACATTGGTATCGGACGGGGTTACCACAACCATTAACCTCACAAGGGTCGGTCGTTGGTGATATACCATTTTTATCTGCAATTCAAAACAAATCATATGGAATATTCCTTTAAGCATTTCTTAGTCAAAGAAAGATAACTGCTATATTGGTCATAAAAAGTGTAAAAAATGGATAGACTTTCCAGTACCATTAATAATCATATAAAAATATCCAGGACCCCGTTTCATCAAATGGCGTAAGTCTAGGCCTAAGACTAAGCTTAGTCCAAGGCTTACGACCAAATTTAGGCCCAGCCTAAGTCCGTTTCATGGAAGGGCGTACGTCCGGACGTAAGTCGCCATATTTAGTCTTTGTATTTAGGCCTAAGCTTTAAAGACTACGCATGCGTACTATTACTTTCGTTTTGGTATAAATTAACAAGTGGGCGTGTCGATTATATTTAGCACTTTTTACGTCATCGTTACGTAGACGGGTTACGTATCACTTTTCAGACGCGCTGAAAACTAAGCATATATATACGAAAAAAGCACGATGGCGAGCTTAGATGTAACTTTCAGTATTAAGAAAAGAAAAGCAGACTGGTGTGCAAATGAAATTATTAAAGCTTTAACAGAAAGTGTTATAGAGATATCGCACACTTTATTTGGAAAGTTGACACCTTTCACCACCACTGAGAAGGAAAAAGGTGCATAGGACCCCCTATGAAGTATCTATTCTCATCTACAACTGTCTAATGAAATAAAATTTGCAAAATACTCTAAATATGGTGTCATTGTCCAATGTAAGATTTAGACTATTCTGTAACTGACCTATCTGTAACAGTGGCGGATTTAGAGCCCCCCCCCCCCCTTCAGATTTGGCATTAAAAATGGCTATCGGAGTAGTTTGGCGAATATACATATGCCCCCCCCCCCCTTTCGGAAATCCTGGATACACGACAGTGTAAACAAGTACACAGTATGAATTGCAGCTTAGTAGTACAAGGTTAAGAGAGCATTATACATAAGTGTAATTTTTAAAGTTAAAATATGACCCACCACTACATGCCAATTTTCAACGAGAGCCACGTTTTCACGCTAGGATAACTTTTTCGCGCGTGGGTGGGGTCATTAAGTAATGGACCGAGTCAATTTTTAACGTTAAAAAATTGACCCTTAAAACTGACCTGGGGTCACTTTTTAATGTTGCAACGGCATCTGTTTGATGAAAGACAAATCAATTTTGACCTTTGCGACGGACCCTCCCGAAGCAGTGAGATCTCCAACGTAGCACGCCTATCGCGACACGAGGTCTTGGTTTTACTGTGTTATCTGAAAGACGAGACATCGGCGAGGATCGAACCCAAGAACTATCGAACTATATATAATCAACTCGCTTACCACTGTACCACGCCGACTAGATGTTTATTTATTTTTTTTTTTACGGCTGATTTGTCGTCAGATTTTCATTTTCATCATATTTTACCATAAGGAGACAGTTGAACTGATTTTTCCACTTATAAATTTGAAATATTTCCAAAGATTAAGTGCAATGTTGAGCGCCAAATATTTGTGGTCATCAGAATTATGTTCCGAAATTTTCATGAGCAATTTTATAAATATTTTAAAAGAATTGTTATAAAACTTTGGACTTTTATTAATCACAGGTTTTAAGTTTACATATTGTTTTTTTTTTCTATTTTTGACACATTGCTTCTCATTGGAAATAATAAGACCCTAGGTTTATGACAAATGTATGAGAGGAAATGGTTTAATTCTTCATTTTGTATACAACACCTAAATGTATATTTTACATATTTTATTCTCCTCATTTCAAAAATATATGCCGTAGTTTTTTCAATAAATATAGAGGATTTTTTCAATGTTACTGATAGATATGCCAAATGCTTTAATAATCTAATTTTGTTATTTGGTGAAGAAAATCGGGAAAATATGATTTTATAAAAATTAATGAAAATTTAAGGTAGATTTACCTTAAAACTCATTTCCACTCCTCATATTTTATTTTTTTTTTCTGACTGCCCACAACGTATAAATAATGGAGAAAAAATTATGACGTCATATTTGTGTCAAGTTTTGAGCCTTAGACTTGTGACTGATTCATGACGTGTGCATGACGTATAGACCAATCCAGTATTACTTGTACGAGTTATCTACCGTGCGCAGCGATTGACGCGCCACGGTTAAACGTTACTTCCGGTGTAAACAAAGCGTCATTAGTAACTGTCTATAGATGAGAGTTAACACACCATAGCGGTTGATTATTGCAAATAGAAGTGCCGATTTTTTGTATGATGTTCTCTTTGTCAACTTTTTGTATATATTTACTGTAGACTTTTTGTACAAATAAACTGTACATAGCTTTGATGACTTTTCATGTATTTTACTATGGATAATGATATCGATGATCTCCCTTCTCTCTCGGAAAATTGATGAACTTCGTTCTTTCCTAGAAAAAAGGGGTCTAAGTCGCGATGGAACCAAAACTGAACTCGCAGCTTTATGTTTTGCAGCGTCAAAAATGCAAGTTCCAAATGTCACTTCTTTCAAAAATGCATTGAAAGAAGACATCCGTCAATATTACCGAATTTCGACACTGGAGGATGGAACACTAACCTTTTTATATGTATAGGCCTATTGTTATATATTCGGGGAATCTGAGAATTGTGTGATGAATGTGCTGTATGAGGTGATGCAGTAGATTTATTTTGAGAAGTTCTGTTGGATTATCTATTGAAGTTTCATCAAAGCATAGTAATTCCATTTTCAATAGGGTCCCATCTTAAATTACCAAACTTCCATTAAGATTTACACAACATCCTACATTTTAGCTATATACAATCCATATATCAAAATGTTTGTCAGACTATCCTCTGTCAGAATTTTAACAGTTTACCATAGTTTATCCACCTTAATATTAAGAAAATCATGCTGGAAAGGGGTCACCCCCCCAAAATTGCCAAATTTCAAATGTAAACAACAACCCTTTTATAGGTCTTACAGTTTTTACATTAGTCAAATGAGATAAAAAATCATGATTTTACAGCAGAAATCGATCTTTATTTATAGATAGATCAAATAATTTCATCCAATCACAGCTCCTGATACAATGAAATAGTAGTCCCTCTCTCCCTACATCACATCAGTCAATCATGATTCTCATTAATTACTGTCCTTTGACCTTAAAACTGTTTTTGAATTTTTGTTTGGAGTAGGTAGATGAAGTATTTCCCTTTCCTAAAGGGAGGGGGGCTCTAGGAGTTGTAACAGACTGACTATGACCTAAATGTTAAGTGGGATAAGGATGAGTATTGGTTGATAATTATCTATAAAATGTAAATAATACATTCTAGAGTCAGGTTTGGGTGTCCATATCTTTGTTGGGTCATTTTGATGTCTAATGATTAACTGTTTTCACCCAACACTGCTGTTCCACTGCATCATCCTTTGAAGGAAAAGTAAATAACTTGAAAGGCAGGTCACAAATACAAGAAAATTTGCCATAATTTGTATTGTGAATAACAGATATAGAAAAGTTTTTTAAACATAGCAGGCATTTTCAGTGATTTTGAAAATTTTGTCAGTCAGGACTATGAAATATATATAGAAAAAATTCTGCATATTGTCAGTCTTAATGAAAGTTTGTCAGTCAAAACCTTCGGATTGGCACTTTTCAACATCACTAGCTGCTAATTGAATAAGACATATCTTACTCTTCCAAAGTTTAAGTCTATATCCACTGTTAGAACATTCTGTTAAGCAACATATTCTATTTGACATCACTGTCAATTTGATAGTAAATACAAAAATAGATGAAAACAGCTAGTAGAATGTATGAATTGAATGCAAGTATATATATTGTAAGACAAATTGTGGATATACAGAAGTTGTTTCAGTCTGAAGCTGACAGTTTATAATAATGCAAAGGATACATAAGCACAAGTATTTACGTATGAATAATTGTATTTACCGGTACATGTATTAATGGTTTTTTTTTCAAATATGCTTGTACCTTTTCATTTGGGAATTTTTGTCCCATTTGTATAATACTAAAAGATTAGTGTTTAGGAAAAAATTGAGAAATTTGGGGAAAAATCAGTGAAATTTCCATTGGGAAGGGTCCTTATGACGAACCTGATTTGAAGAAAAAAAAAATATTGTTTATATTAATAAGAACAATAAATTCAAAAATTTCATTTGCATCAAAACTCAAAAATAAAATTATTGAGCAATCAGTTTCATAAATATCAACAAGTTCAGTGCATGCTCCATAACATGGAATAGAATCTAGCTGATGTAACAATAGACTTAATTTGAGTTTACAGAATATTGAAAAGCAAATTGTATGATTATTTGATTGTTAATTACAATACAGTCCAGGTGGTCCAGCTTAATTTGCTCACTGGTCACAGTGGGCATTTTTAGAGTGGGCATTAAAAATGTCCACTGCACACAGTGGACATTCTTGTAAGAGTCAGTTAGAATTAACATACAGGTAAGTGAACAGCTTGATAGCTCAGGTAAATGGCCACTCCTAATGCCCACTGAAATTTCAGGTGGACTGCCCATTGTGGACAGTGGGCATTCAAAGTTCCACACGGACTGTACTGTATTTAACATTGACAGTTAGTGATAAAGCATGCTAGAATATAAGCACCACACAGATAGTTTTAAATGATATAAAGCACAGCATTAAAGTACGGGGCAGTTATGTAAGGTGAATATTCAAAATCACAGGCATTAAATGTTGCAGTACTAGATGCAAAAAAATGACAACATCTAAAGCATAGGATATTCTAGAATATAAGAACCATGCAATTACATGTAATTTGAAACAATGTAATGTAAGACATCAAAGCACAGGGTGGTTAGGTTGGGTTAATGTTCAAAATGACAGGTAATTGTTGCAGTATTAGATGCAGACAAATCACAATAACAAAGCACATGTATGGTTAGGTATGGTACGTGTAGCTAGCACATAACATTCAAAATGATGACAGGTAAATATTGCATGGAGAATAAGATATGGCAAAGAATCTCCTTAATAAGTAAAAGTAATCCATCAAAGATCTGTAAGCTTGAAAATGTACATCCTCAATTTGCTTACAATAAACTTATGAATTATTGGTATTTTATTGGTATTTTCATGTTTTAATATGTATATATATACATACATATACACATATGCACAATAAAATTCTTTGGTTTAGAATTTTAGATATTACATAAATGTATAACTTTAAATCACATGTAATATTATGTCAAATTTTAATTGATACATGTAAATACATTTATAAATTCTCACCTGCAGTATTTATTTGAACATTTATGGTGGTATGAATCATTACAGCTGGTGCATTTTTCTTAAATAATACGCAAATGAATATTGGAAAAAGGCTGAAGCCATACCATGGTAGATGCACAAAATGTAACATTTTTTCTCTAAAGCTAATTAATCTCTATATCTGCTTCTTATTTTAAAGTAACCAACTAGTTCAATTGATTCCTTAATTATTCAAATAATTGTTGACCAGATTGCTAGGCAAATCTGGTCATACCATCCTTGAGGGTTTCTTGTAATTATATGTATTTATCATAAAGTTGTTGCTGTTATTTATATTTGAGAAGATGAACAGGGGTTAATTATCACCCCTCACCTACACTATTCACTCCTTCTCTCCTTACAACTAATTTTTTCCTCATCCACCTTTAACCTTGTCCAACTTTTATTTGCTCTGCTCTTCATGAATATTGAAAAAGTCTTAAATTAGTATATTGCTGTTTTCACAATTAATGTGTAAAATTATGTGTGCAACTCCTAGCTAGTTGAAGTGAAACAAAGCTGCAGGCTTACAATGGAAAACAGGGAGATTGTATGTATATACTCGTAATACTATTTAGTATTGTGAAACAATGAGGGAGAGAGTGCTGATCTCTAACCAGCAATCTCTAAGTTACTATTAAGATGACACAATACCAGAGAGCTTAGGAGTCCACCCAAGTTGTATATTGCGCCACAATTTCCGTCATATTGGTTTCAACACTGCTCTTCAAATATTTATATATTATGAGAATTCCAATCATTTGGCAAAGTGCATCACTGAAGAGACCTAAGTTGCTGAAATGTGCATGGTCTGGTGCACAAATTAAAAGGTGTTTATTAACCCTAGTAATACTTAAATATACACTGCGTGTAACTTGATCAATACTCTACGATAAGGGGAACAACCTGTCATATGAGAAAATGACTCATAATTATGAGTTCTAGTCTGTCGAGTTGTCAAATGCAAAATTTCCCATCCTGTCCGTCAGTACCATCATGGCCATTGCTATTGCCTTCACCCGTCAAGCCAGTTTATTGAGGATTACGGGGATTTAATCACATTATTTTTCGAGCATCTATGAACAAATAAACATGACATTGTAATTACTGTAGCTGTAGCTACTTTTTTAATCCGCCATAATTGTTAAATGTTAGTGAGACAATCATACATTCGCGTTTCAACGTTGTTTTGGAAGGTGTATAGATATTTCAAAGGCGTGGAAATAGAAACCGGAAGTAGCGTTTAACCGTTCAAGAAAGGTAACTCTTGTGAAAAAAAATGGCAGCCGTAATACTGGATTGGTCTATACTCCATATTTACACAAGTTTACATATGTTATAATATCGGACGGTTCAAAATCGCTGTGTACATGTGTATTTACTTCTACAAAAAGTATCGAAATTATTCGAAAAAGGAGCCTTTGGCACATTTGAATTCAGGTAGGACACACTTTTTACGATTCCGAGGGAAATGTTTGCGTCTTATTTGCCTTCTTTGAAATTCAAGTACGATTATGGTAGCCATATTTAGTCCTAGTCTAAAAGTTAAGGCTGCCTCATAGCAGGCGTAAATTTTAGGCTAAAATTTAGGCCTATGACAAACTTACGCCCTTTGATGAAACGCAAGTTAGTCCCAAAATTTGACTTAGTCCGAAAGTTACGCCCGACTAAGCTTACGACTAGGCTTAGGCCCTTTGATGAAATGGGGTCCAGGCCTTTTGGATCCGAAGTCTTAAGAAGGGGACTAAATGAAATATACACTGTATATAAAGACTGCACCAATGATTAAAGATTTAACCATGCTATGTTAAATTATTGCCTGAAATCCAGATAAGATGTGATAAGATGATGTATAAAACCAACTCCATAGTATAAGATTCCTGAAACTGAAGCGAAAAGCAAAATCCCCGTTAACGTTACCCTTTTAATAAAGTCCAACAGAATAATCATCAGATTTAAAAGAAATGTATATAATGCGATGTAAAACAAAAGACTATACGACGCAATGTCTTTAGATATCACTGAAATTACTTACAGTAAGGATTTCTTAAATGCTTCTATCAACAGTCTACCTCCCTCTCTGTTTACAACCTTGATAGATATAAAGTTAAAGGTCATCGGAAGAATAATTATTTTCACACATTTTTAATCTAAAAGCCAACAAACATTGTTAAAACATGCCGATATTTACAAAAAAAAAAAAAAAAAAAAAAAAATACGCGGTTTGATAACTTATCGTATCTCCGAAAAGCCGTCTACAAACTCACCTAATAAAACACGAAACTTTGTAAGTGATGGTAACCTTTCGCACTTTTCCGCGCGTGACGTAATATAAGGTAATTCAAAAGTGAAAGTAGTTTCATTTCCGTGTTTACGTTGGTTATAGTTCGACATATTTGTGGTTTGTGATGGTAAATTACGTCGTAGCTGGTTGCACAAAACGAACTGGTGATAATGCTAGCTTTTTTGTTTGTTTTTTTTTTTTTTTAGATTTCCTAAAGTTGCTACAGAAGAGTACAACTCATGGGTTAGAAAAGTTGATAGAGTTACAGGTAACCCTGTCTCCGAGAAATTATGGGAACCATACCCTACGTCTATCGTTTGTTCTGACCATTTTACGGATGAGTCTTTCACAAGGTGTCCATCGGTGTTTGAGTCAATTGGGATTAGCGACTTTAAACGACTCAGGTTAGTCCAGGGAGCTGTTCCATCAGTATTTCCACAGAAAATGCAACATGACACACAATCCGATAGACTACAAATTGTGTTGCCAAAGGAACCCCGACCAGCTTTTGCCAAACGGAAAAGACAACGTGGAAGTATTTGCAATATAAAAGTGTTGCATGTGCAGTAAAAATAAACTAACAAATAAATCAAATGTCTCTTGGACTGATCTCTTTGAAAATTGTTGCCAGTCATTTCGACTCGGAGACACTTCACACAAATTGTGCGTCATTTTCAAAATCTAGTTCAGCATGTACATATAATGAGCTGCTGAGACATCATGTTCACGTGACTGCAGGTTCGGTTCCTGCCTTTGGTAAAATAATAATTAAAATAACTTCCAAAATATGTGCTCTGAATTAGGAATGGGTATGGGGTAAATATTTTTATCGTTGCCATATCATTGACATTGATACAGATAGGGCATGAATGGATATTGTGGGATTCATTTTCAGTCTTCAAGTAATCTTAAAATTTAAAATGATCTGTTATGTAGTAATAAAAGTCAAGTTTTCTTTCTTTAGTACAACAGAGTAAAGCCCAAACAATCGCCAATATGAGCAAATTATCCAGATACACGTATAAAATGCCCCTGGCAGCAACAAAGCTATTTTGAGTGTTGTGGTCACAATATCATTGAACTTGATGTCATTCAAAAAGGTTTCATTAGTTGAGCATGCTTGCCAAATATGAAACCGTTGTTTCTTGCAGTTCAAATGTTATAACCAAGGTTAAAGATATAATTTCTAAGTAAAATTTAATTTTTCTACCTTTTTGTTGACTAAAAGTACTGTCTATGAAAACTAAACAAGAAGTCCATGGGCCATGTCGCTCACCTGAGCTACATTTCACAATAGAGTCCTTCATATATTTAATTATGAAAAATTAAATGGAAGTTAACAAAGAAGTCATACAATATGGGCATTTACTTTATTTCGGTAAACTTCACATCTAAAATCTTCATAAAATATGTAGATAATGACATAATGTTTTAAATATAAGTAAATGAAACAAAATTATAGCATCAAATTTCAGCATTAAGAGAAATAATGAGCAAAATTACTTGTTTTTGCATTTAGAATACTGAGTATAAGTTGACGTCACAAACACTTCAAAATTTTATTTTGTAATGGAAGGAAAAAAAGAAAAATAAAAACCCCAACAACAACATTTTTTCACACTTCCCTCTAGATCATTCCTATTCATTCTGTTGGTTTCTGTGTGCAGCTAGCAGCTACATGTAAGTCTGAGGAAAAGGTTTTTAAGGATTAGTGAAAGGGTAGGAAATAATTCAGAATATTTGATTTACAGTTGGGTGCAGTCCTAACCTTACATTCAAGTGCACTTGACAAGTGCACTTCAAGTTTAGTTTTTCGTCCTGAAAACCAGTCATAAAGTTTAGTCAAGTGCACTTGATATCAAGTTTACTTCAAAGTAATTCCGTCTTCAAGTTTACTATCACGTGACGCAAGTTTACCTTTCACGTTTATTTATTACAATTATCCATTTTCGTATAACACGATGGAAATAATTGTCTTATTATGTACAATTGCATATTTCATAAAAAATGTTTTATTAGAAAAATATAGTTAATATTTATTAACAATTTTACATTATTGATTTCATGTTAAACATTCGGATGGTATTTTTGGTCGGATCATACATCACGTGACAACTGTGCACATGGGAATATATACCTATAACAGTATCAAAACGTTGTCGTGAATTTCGATATTTTATTATTATTTCTAAACTTTACAACGGAGTTGTATAATGTCACAACAGAGTGTGGCTGTGTGTATTGTAACCAAAACTAATACTCTGTCACACACGAACAAATCAACGTTAACTTTATTTACTGCTAGAGAGTATGGATCGGAAAACAAATGGCGGATTTAGGAGGGGCGCGACATATTTACAAGTAAAAGTTTGGAACCAAAAAACTGCGTCGTTTAGCTAAAACGCATGTGCCCCCCTTTTGTTCGGAAATCCTGAATCCGCCACTGGACCCAGCTCTAAAACATTTGCATCACCCCTGCGAAATGTAATGCTCGTTATACTGTGAGTTCGATCGAACGTAATTCAAATTCAGCGTTCCACATAATTTCTTTTTGTAGTAATGACGTCAAATGGGATGTGACAAGCATCTTACAAATGACGTATCTATCTATGACGTCATAAATATAAATTACCAATGCAACGTACGTGTCATGAGAATACACAGTGTTTGTAGTGACCTGGATGAAATAATGCATCAGCTGATTAAACCCGTTATATCTTGTTCGGCAAGGTGCTTGATCTTTGACCTAGACGGCACTTTGTTAGAATCACAGCGATAGCTCGTCAGTATCTTTTTTTTCAAATGAGGCAGTGAAAACCGAGAACCCATCTGTCTTACCTTTATGATTACTTTGCGTTACGCTAGACAGATGACGTCAACATATTAGTAAAACGAGAATCAAACACAAAATAAAAACCATCTGAACATTATCATCGTGTGAAATCCTTGGGGTAGATCGTACCTCACATAAGCCGTGGGACAATACAATCAAACCCCTTCTGAAGGTGTGTCTGAAATCCTGCGATTTCATTGGTCCACCACGAAACTGTGATGGTCCAATGAAATGACTCCCAATATCGGAAATACAGAGTTATGTTACCCGTGTCGTAATATGGCTGCGTTCGAAGATGTAAATTATACCAAGATTAAGGGGTACAAGATTTCAAATAAAAAGTATTACAAGATTTTCAGAAACAGGTTTTGGAACATTTGTGGAGAAAATGGAAATCGTAGATACAAATATCTTGTCATAGGGCGGGAAGATACATATTTTGTAAAAGATCACTCTGATGCAAAACACAAGTATACCGAAGATCAAAGCATCAAAATGCTGGAATTTTTAATAGACAATATTTTCGTGGTGTTTGGAGGGAACATTTTTAGCAAATCATTGGCATTCCCATGGGAACTAACTGCACCCCTCTTCTTGCTGACATTTTCTTATATTCGTATAAGGCAGAATTTATTCAAAGCATGCTCTCCATAGGCAGAAAAAGCCTTGCATCTCAGTTTAATTTTACGTATAAATATATAGACGACGTATTGTTAATCAGCAATCCTAACTTTAAGGATTACATACATGAAATCTATCCCCATGAACTTGAGAGAAAAGAGACAGCCGAGAGCAATAATTCCGCTTCGTATCTGGATATATTTTTAACTTTCGACAAAGATGGTCATTTGAATATCTCTTTGTATGACAAACGTGACGATTTTAACTTCCAAATAACTAACTTCCCGTTTCTTTGCAGCAATATCCCGTCCTCACCTGCCTATGGAGTTTTCATACCTCAACTTGTAAGGTATGCAAGAGCCTGTTTTCTCTACGACGGTTTTATTCCAAGGGCCAATCGACTGGCCACTAAGTTGCTCATGCAGGGATATGTTAAAGAACGTCTGAAATCGTCACTGAGGAAATTCTACGGTCGCTATGGGGATCTTGTACGACAATATGATGTGCCTCTTTCTAGAATGATTGATAATATTCTAGACTGCGACTAAAAGACATGTTCAGTGAACACCAAATATCACTTTGTATACCAGTTTTGTACTTTCGTATGTACAATTAGGAAACCAAAACTCTTGATTTTGACATGTTTCATGAGGACTGTTGTGACGGGCTATGCATGCAGACAGGAGACCCTTACTTTCCCCGGGCACCTGGTCTAACCTCGGAATTTTTCAGTATTTTGGGGTTCACAACGGTTCCTTTTTGAAACTTACACGATCTGTCCTTGGACTTGGAGAGTGATTAACGGTTTGGTACTTCTTCGATATTGATTTGTGGAGAGATGTGATGTCTCCATATCTGTCGAAACAGGAGTTCAAACATGTCCTTTCATATGTAGGGTGGATTTGATTGGTTGTTGGGGCGGTGTCTGGTGACATGAATATTAATGAGTTCCGATGGTTTTTCTTTGTATTGTCCCACGGGGTTTGTGGTGTACGATCTACCCCGTGGGTTTTACAGAATTCTCCTCTACCATAGGTTTCAGATCCTGGAAAACGGAACACACAACCACCCAAAGATCGTAACAATCACACTGTAAACGCACCTCTGGACGGCAGAAGAGAAGAGAGACAGGAAGTGGGACTCTAACCCAGAATCTCTTAATTTAATGGTCCAGCGACCTCTATAAATGTGACTAAACGATGACACACCACTTTGCGTTTATGATTGCTACGAAGTATATCATTTTTATAAAGCGTATGGTCATAAATGAAGACCACATAGATTCAGATTTTAATTTTTGTCACCATTCAGATTCTCATCATCCGATTATATTTCAAAACAGTTGTCTCTAGATATGGTAGTAAATGTAAGGGCAGATAAAAATTTAAAAAAAAATGAAAAGTTGTCCATACAATTTGAACACGAAATAGGGTAATGAGTACATAGTATAACAGAAAACTATCACCATATAATCGATACAATGAAATCCGAGTTTTATAATATAAATTTTACGTTGCAAATAAAAAAAGAAAACAAAATGCCACAGTGCTGAAAACATTATAACTACGTCATGAATAGGAAGAAGAAGAAGATGGGGCAGTGTGAAAAATGCTAAGTAAAAATGCCTCCCGTCGATATTTAGGTAAAGTTCAAACGTCTACATTGTACGTTGTTTAATCAATATATTGTGAAATACACAATGAATATATCCAACACTTGAACCATCAGCCCATAAAATAATACAACAATTATAAATGCTTACGTATTCTATTTAACCTGTTATCAAGAAAAATATGTTGCACAAGCGTATAGGCATCCTCTAAAATACCACATGATATACAAATAATTATCAGAAATTTAGAAAATGAGTACGAAATACGACATTATCTCATTCAATAATATTTCATAGAAAATTTAGATCGTCACGACAATTAAATAAAATGTTACTGTATTATAGATTTTAACATTCAATGCGTACAAAAAAATATCACTTTATTTTTCAATTACAATTCTATTTTAGATGAAATCGAAATGAAGTCAAAAGTGGATGCCAGTTGATCTCATTGAACCTGTCTTAACTAAAAAATTGGATATTGCACCAAATCAATAAAAATCCCAAATAATAAAAACAATACAACATAAGGTGGTATAATGCGGCATCCACTTTTGAAAAATGTATACCTAGTCAACATCACGAGCCAACATAATGAAATGTCTCCTTGAGAATGTAAGTATGACCTTCAGTCTTTGTAATAGTATAACCTTGTGCTGTATGAAGAGGTCTCACATCATGTGGCAGTTAAGGTATCATGGACAGAAATAAGGTATTGGTCATTAGTTACTGTGACCTTGACCTTGAAGGTATCACATAAAGTCAAGAAAGCACCCATGCCCCGTAGGTAACGAGCACGTGAAGTGGATATATATAACAGCTACTATTGAATGATGGGATTGTTAACTTCTAGAGTAGGCCACTGGGACCTTGAAACTAAAGATATGGCGTCGGTCGTAATCCAACACTATGTCACAGTAAGAAATATGTCAAGTGAATATAGCAATTGCTTTATTTTATACACTAGTTTTCAAAACGCTAAAATTCTCGCAGACAGATTCCTTACACTGATAACTAACCCCTCCTCAAACTGATTTCATTTCCAAGCAGATCTGTAGTATTACCTTTACCTCAGTCTGCTTGGTTTTCTTACCTGAATGTATGACTTTCGATTTGTTCAAAGACTTTTATTTGTAGCAGGGAAAAAGGATGACAATAACAGTTTATAGTAGATATGTGTGAAATTAAGTTGTGTAAGTTGAATTATTGCAAAATCTGTATGAAAATCGACTGTAAATTCACAGTGTTCAAATTGACTGCTATCGACACGGAATGAGCCTAAACGTTTTCAGCCTCTGTTTAAGCGACATAACAAAACTGGAGCATACAGCGACGGGATAATTCAGTCTAAAATAATGGGCACGCTACTTTTCTAATTTCACTCTTGAAGCTGAAAATCCGCGTGTTATTTTCATTACATTATTTAACTTTTCATTTGATAGCTTCTTCCAAACGAGCCCGATGTGGCCTCCTTAAATTTTGTATGGATGAATCCAGTTTTCCAATAATGGTTGCTACCATTTGATCATCAATTTGGCCAGGAGTGTAACTAGGAGGTGACAGTCGGATGAGTGCGGGAAGGACTTCCATATCGGTAATATTAAGCTTGTTTAATAATAGACTGATATCACTTATTTGTACAAGTTCATCTAGTTGTTCAATATTTCTTTTGAATTCTTCATACATGATATTATTTGTCTTCTCTTGTGCTTGAATGGCCGTTTCTTTGTTTTCACTGATTTCTTTCAGCTCGCTCCGTATTTTTGCTAAGTTCCTATCTATGGCTTCATGGATTTGATTCGCATGGGAAACCAAATCTCGGTCAATTTTTTGGATGCTTTCTCTGTACTCAGTCGTCGACTGTTTGGCTCTAAGTAAGAGATTTTTCCATTCTGTCAGGCATTCCTGAACAGGACCTTCCAACTCTTTTTGCACGATTTCTTTCTTTTCGCGGATTGCATTCTCTATTTCGACCATCTCATGCCCCATATGTGCTGTTATTGCACATGTAACACAACACGCTTCATTGCATAGCTTGCACCAACATATATATTTGTTGCCGGTGTGTTTCTGACAAATTCGTTTCATCCTTTCTGAGTATAAAATACATTTATGTGTTATTCTTTTCTTTTCGTGTTTCTCTTTACACACAATACAGAGAGCATCTTCACAGTTCGGGCATTGATACTGCGCAGGGTTCTGACAGCCATCGACATCACAAGGAGTTGCACGTTGTTGATCTGCCATTTTTTTTTTTTTTTCTACAAAAGGACAAACCATTGTCAGAAAATGATAAATGATGGGATGTCTGATTGGCTGATCTTCATAATTCATAGGGGGTACTGATTGAATAGAATTATTTCTTTATCTAATCTGATTCAGGTGTAAATTCATGAACTGTAATCTCCTTGTGCTTATGTACAACTATTATGTAAAATTATGATAAACATGTCGAAATCTCGCTGGAGGTTTGGTAATTTAACCTGGAAAGCTATACTAAATGAATTTCTTCAACGAAAGATAACTCCTACATTTGTCATCAAAAGATAAAAACGTGCGCTAGTAATTAACAAAATGGAAGGCAAACAGTTTACAAATCACCATCAAGGCCCATAGGAACGTACATGTACAATCGTGTAATAAACGGGGGAAGGGAAAAGAGTGAGGATAGTACAGAAAATATACATTATAAATAGATGATTTTCTTTAAATTCGAAAAAAAAAATAACCACCCCCCCACGGTGAAATTATGGGAAGGGGTTTGAAAGATGCAGCTCTCTTTCCCATTCCCGCGGGTCTTGAAACTCTGTTTAGATGATAAGTTTCACCTCAGCAGTCCAAGAATCATGAAACTTAATGACATGGCGATATTCCATGATCCTTTTAAATGAAGTTCGATACGATGAACACATCAACAGAAATTGATATAATGCAAGCTAAAGGAAAACAAAAACGAATTCATAGTATAGTATTTCGATTGAATATCACGGAAACTACTTACATCAGGGATTTCTTAAATGCTCCGATCAACAGTCTGATTCACTCCTTGTTGACGGCCTTGATAGATAAAAAGGTTAAAGGTCACTTTGATCAAAACAAAAGTTCGACTAAATCATATAGTTGTTCGATAGATAAACGACAGCGTCAGATCATAGCTGAGTTCCTCCTGATATATATTCAGCGCTCTGATATACAAATAAGGCCCGTACATGCTTTCAATAGAATTGATTTTACGGTAAATTCCAAAAATATCCGAGCGGGGCTTTTCCGTAATAATGCATCCCATAGTTCGATTGCTTTAAATAGTTCTATTGTACAGGTATACAAGTCAACGAAGACTATTATCTCCCACCGTTTTTAAAGGTCTATCGATCGAAGACTACTCGAGTTTATGTGATATCCCGTCGTCCCTCTGACTGGGGAATGTACTGTAGATGTGCATATCACGAGTTATGGTTTTACGTTTTTATTTGACCCTTATTTCAAAGAGGTCAAAATTCCTCATGTAGTTTGATCTTACACTTGATAAACTGATCGACCAGCTAGATTCAGTTCTTCCCAGGATCAAATGGAACAAATACCATATATAAATATCTGTAAGCATTAAGAAAGGTGCCATAAATATAACTTCACCGCCAGTATAAAAGGCATTGCAATCTTTTACATCCTGAATCACATTTCCTGGTTTATAACTGGATTTAGCCACGCCTTTGAGTTTTTGTTTCATCTCGTGGCCAGAACTTTCTTGGATAATGATGGGCAACAGAAGTAAAAGTTAAATTCCCTGTGGAATTATACCTTAGATATAAGCATTGTTTTTGTTATGTTTTGACTTATTTTGTTTGTTTGTTTGTTTGTTTGTTTTTTTTTGTTTTTTTTTTTTTTTTTTTGTTTTTTGGGGTTTTTTTTATTATTATTATTTTTTATTTTGTTTTATTTTTGATTTTGGTTTTGTATTTGTTTTTATTTGTTTTTCATTTTTTTTTTTTTTTTTTTTTTTTTGGCCCGGGGGGGGGGGTTATCCTTTTCCTACTGACCCACTATTGAAAAACGATGATAAAGTCTTTTGCCAATGAGGTATGTAATAAGGTACATGACCAATGTAGATTGTGAAGTGATTAAGCATTCATGATATTTACCAAAATCAATCAGATCCGCAATTATGTTTTCACTTTTTTACAAAAAAAAAAAACGTGAAAAAAAAATGTGATAACGTAGCCTTTCTAGCCCCCCCCCCCCCCCCCCTGTTTTTAAAGAAATAAATACGAGTATGAAAACAATAAATATAATTTATTATGGCGCAATAACTACAAAATTGTAGAAACATCCATTATGTAATTGAATTGACATCAGAATAATTGCACGGTTTATTTGCTGACAACATTTTAAAAACAGTTAACATGTATTCTGTAGTCAACATTTTATAATGAATGTGATATGATTAAACTTTTTTTTAAGAAAAAAGAAAATAAATAGACACTAGAATTTCAGATATTTCATATTTTTATTTTCCCTTGATCACCCCTGTTTATCCACCTTAACTATGTACCACTGTCTTTTTTTTCCCCAGAATCCATGGAATATCTCCACATACAATACCACTTCAATGATCCACTACTGGATAAAATGTTGTCGCTTAGAAATCAGGTATCCGATTTATTCGCATTTTCTAATTCTTATGATTTTCTTTTATCCAATAATTGATTCATGATGCGTCTATTAATTCCTTTATAATTACATCGAATTTTTCTTGCCTGATGATTGCAACATCCCGTTTGACAAATGGCAGCGATGCAGCTACACATTGCAGCTAAAAATAGATAAATAGATAAATAAATAAATGAATAAATTAATTGATTAATTGATCACTTCCTTCGGGCGCCCAGTGTGTAAAACCAAGCCTATTCAATTGGCAAGACTGTTTCTACTCGGATATTACATTCAACTCATTACTTTGCCGATGGGTTACCCTGGTAATAATAACAATCATATACCCTGGTAATAATGGCAATGAGTTACATTTGTAATAATGACAATGAGTTACCCTCGAAATATTGACAATGAGTTACCCTGGTAATAATGACATTGATCACACTAGTAATAATATCAATGAGTTACCCTGGTAATAATGACAATCAGTCACATTGTTAATAATCACAATAAGTTACACTGGTAATAATGACAATGAGTTACCAAGGAAATAATGACAATGAGTTACCCTGGTAACAATTACAATGAGTTACCCTGGTAATAATGACGATGATCACACTTGTAATAATGACAATGAGTTACCCTAGTAATAATGACAATGAGTTACATTGGTAATAAAGACAACGTGTTACCATTGTAATGATGACAATCAGTTACCTTGGTACAAGGGACAATGAGTTACCCTGGTAATGATGAAAATGAGTTACCTTGGTAACAATGACAATAAGTTACACTGGTAATAATGACAATGTGTTATCCCGGTAGCAATGACAATGAGCTACCCTGGTAATAATGACAATGAGTTATCCTGGTAATAATGACAATGAGTTACCCTGGTAATAATGACAATAATGTACCCTAGTAATAGTGATAATGAGTTACCCTGGTAATAGGGACAATGAGTTACCCTGGTAATAATGACAATTAGCTACCCTGGTAATAGGGACAATGAGTTACCCTGGTAATAGGGACAATGAGCTATCCTGGTAATAATGACAATGATATACCCTGGTAATAATGACAATGAGTTACCCTGGTAATAATGACAATGAGTTACCCTGGTAATAATGACAATGATATACCCTGGTAATAATGACAATTAGTTACCCTGGTAATAAGGACAATGAGTTACCCAGGTAATAATGGCAATGAGTTACCCTGATAATAATGACAATGATATACCCTGGTAATAATGACAATGAGTTACCCTGGTAATAATGACAATGAGTTACCCTGGTAATAGGGACAATGAGTTACCCTGGTAATAATGACAATTAGTTACCCTGGTAATAGGGACAATGAGTTACCCTGGTAATAATGACAATGAGTTACCCTGGTAATAATGACAATGATATACCCTGGTAATAATGACAATGAGTTACCCTGGTAATAATGACAATTAGTTACCCTGGTAATAATGACAATGAGTTACCCTGGTAATAATGACAATGAGTTACCCTGGTAATAGGGACAATGAGTTACCCTGGTAATAATGACAATGAGTTACCCTGGTAATAATGACAATGAGTTACCCTGGTAATAGGGACAATGAGTTACCCTGGTAATAATGACAATGATATACCCTGGTAATAATGACAATGAGTTACCCGGGTAATAATGACAATGAGTTACCCGGGTAATAATGACAATTAGTTACCCTGGTAATAGGGACAATGAGTTACCCTGGTAATAATGACAATGAGTTACCCTGGTAATAATGACAATGATATACCCTGGTAATAATGACAATGATATACCCTGGTAATAATGACAATGAGTTACCCTGGTAATAATGACAATGAGTTACCCTGGTAATAATGACAATGAGTTACCCTGGTAATAATGACAATGATATACCCTGGTAATAATGACAATTAGTTACCCTGGTAATAGGGACAATGAGTTACCCTGGTAATAATGACAATGAGTTACCCTGGTAATAATGACAATGAGTTACCCTGGTAATAATGACAATGAGTTACCCTGGTAATAATGACAATGAGTTACCCTGGTAATAGGGACAATGAGTTACCCTGGTAATAATGACAATGAGTTACCCTGGTAATAATGACAATGATATACCCTGGTAATAATGACAATGAGTTACCCTGGTAATAATGACAATGAGTTACCCGGGTAATAATGACAATGATATACCCTGGTAATAATGACAATTAGTTACCCTGGTAATAGGGAAAATGAGTTACCCAGGTAATAATGGCAATGAGTTACCCTGGTAATAATGACAATGATATACCCTGGTAATAATGACAATGAGTTACCCTGGTAATAATGACAATGATATACCCTGGTAATAGGGACAATGAGTTACCCTGGTAATAATGACAATGAGTTACCCTGGTAATAATGACAATGATATACCCTGGTAATAATGACAATGAGTTACCCTGGTAATAATGACAATGAGTTACCAAGGAAATAATGACAATGGGTTACCCTGGTAATAATGATAATTAGTTACCCTGGTAATAGGGACAATGAGTTACCCCGGTAATAATGACAATGATATACCCTGGTAATAATGACAATGAGTTACCCCGGTAATAATGACAATGAGTTACCCTGGTAATAATGACAATTAGTTACCCTGGTAATAATGACAATGAGTTACCCTGGTAATAATGACAATGAGTTACCCTGGTAATAATGACAATGAGTTACCCTGGTAATAATGACAATGAGTTACCCTGGTAATAATGACAATGAGTTACCCTGGTAATAATGACAATGAGTTACCCTGGTAATAATGACAATGAGTTACCCTGGTAATAGGGACAATGAGCTACCCAGGTAATAATGACAATGATATACCCTGGTAATAATGACAATGAGTTACCCTGGTAATAATGATAATGAGTTACCCTGGTAATAATGACAATGAGTTACCCTGGTAATAATGACAATTAGTTACCCTGGTAATAGGGACAATGAGTTACCCTGGTAATAATGACAATGAGTTACCCTGGTAATAATGACAATGATATACCCTGGTAATAATGACAATGGGTTACCCTGGTAATAATGACAATGAGTTACCCTGGTAATAAGGACAATGAGTTACCCTGGTAATAGGGACAATGAGTTACCCTGGTAATAATGACAATGATTTACCCTGGTAATAATGACAATGGGTTACCCTGGTAATAATGACAATGAGTTACCCTGGTAATAATGACAATGATATACCCTGGTAATAGGGACAATGAGTTACCCTGGTAATAATGACAATGAGTTACCCTGGTAATAATGACAATGAGTTACCCTGGTAATAGGGACAATGAGTTACCCTGATAATAATGACAATGAGTTACCCTGGTAATAATGACAATTAGTTACCCTGGTAATAATGACAATGAGTTACCCTGGTAATAATGACAATGATATACCCTGGTAATAATGACAATGAGTTACCCTGGTAATAATGACAATGAGTTACCCTGGTAATAATGACAATGAGTTACCCTGGTAATAATGACAATGAGTTACCCTGGTAATAATGACAATGAGTTACCCTGGTAATAATGACAATGATATACCCTGGTAATAATGACAATGAGTTACCCTGGTAATAATGACAATGAGTTACCCTGGTAATAATGACAATGAGTTACCTTGGTAATAATGACAATTAGTTACCCTGGTAATAATGACAATGATATACCCTGGTAATAATGACAATGAGTTACCCTGGTAATAATGACAATGAGTTACCCTGGTAATAAGGAGAATTTGTTACCCTGATAATAATGTGTGTTTGGATGATCATGGTAATCCAAGGACTTAAACATCGGCAATCCAGGACGAAGGGAGAAGCGGACAATATACAAATTCTTTGACCAACATTATTATTGATTTTTAGTTGTAGCCATTCTGCATATTTATATATCCTTTTTTTCAAATACATCGTAACATTAAAAACATTATATTAACTAGATTTACTTTAAAAGTAGTCGTAATGAATACATGTATTCCGATTATATTTCGTTTAATTTAATATTTCAAAGAACAGTACTTTACATCTGGACAGTGAAGCATGGGCCGATGCTATATCCATCAGTTTTGACAACAAAGTACATAAAAGTGCCGGAAGACAATCCAGAATAGACAATAATGTACGCTTTATGTTCGTATATAGCGGTTATCATACACTGATCCATTTTCCTCTAACGTCAACTATTAAATGGGACTGTTCTGACGTCATCTAATGTAAGACATTTCATAAAATATACGAATCAAATGCCAACTTCATGTTCATCTACATCAACGTATTGTGGATTGTATTGTCCAGGGTATTGTAAATATTGAAGAAAATTCCCTTTCATGTCCAGAATGTGTATCTTCTTGTGTCTATGATGAGAACTTAGCCATTGTTATTGCTAATTTCGAAGAGTTTGAATGGTGTCGAATCATGGTGTGTATCGAAGTCCGTGGTCTTTCCCAAATACTAATACCTTTTCCTCTCCTATGTCACACACGTACAAATTCTCGTTCACTTTATTCACGGTTATTGCACATGGATCAGAAAACAAGTCACGATCAAATTCGTGTACAACTGTGTCTTTACTAATGTACTGAACGACCTGGTGTTCATTGCTGCCTGACGTCAAGACGACGTCACCGTTACGTAGCGAACAGATTCCCAGAGGGTCGCACTGCGTGTTAAATAATGTATAATTTAATCTCCATTATGTCGCTCCCTTTGTAGATGATGTTACACAGTTGTTGTCAGTAATGAGGACGTCTCCATCGAAAGTGGTGGTGAATCTATTGAAGCCAAAGTCTGTGTGGATAGTATCAAGTATTTTTCCATAATGGTCCATGAGTTGTATACGATTCCAACCAGTTCTCACCCAGGTCAGATCTAGACCTGATGACGTGGTACAGGAAATTTATGGATTACAATAACTTTCTTTTCACTGATTTTTTTCAGCTCGTTCCGTATTTTAGCTAAGCTTTTGTCTACGGCTTCATGGATGCCATTTGCATGGGAAACCAGATCTTGGTCAATTTTTTGGTCACTCATGAGTCTCTGTACACAGTCGTCGTCTGTGTGGCTTTGAGCAGAAGATTTTCCCATTGCCTCAGACATTCCTGAAAAGTCCTATCCAAATCATCTTGTAGGATTTCTTTCTTTTTACAGATGGCATCCTCAGCTTCCACCAAGACATGTCCGTTATGAGGAACCATAACACATGTCATACTACATGTCTTGCACCAATAAACGTATTTATTATCGGAGTGGCTTTTGCAAATTCGTTTCATTCTTTCTGAGTATAGGACAAACTTGAGACTTTTCCTTTTCTTTTCGTGTTTCTCTTTACATCCGATACAGAGGACGGCTTCACACTTCAGGCATTAATATTGAGCACGGTTCTCACAGCCATCAACCTCACATGGAGTCGGTCGTTGGTGATCTGCCATTTTACTAATAGGAAATTAATTTTATAATCAAAGAAACATAACTCGTACATTTGTCATGAGATAACAAAAGGGGGTGCATCTTGGGAGTCTTTTCAAAATTATACTGAATAAACTTAAGCCCTTCAGAACGGAATTCTTTGATCAGATTTGAATAAATAAACATGTAAAAATGTATACAAAGACTGTCTACATTAACGATAGAATTGTAAATTTTAAATTATCGGGGTTGGGATGTGGGATTGGGATAGATTCAGTCAACCCCCCCCCCCCAAAAAAAAACAAAACAAAACAAAAACAAAAACAAAAACAAAAACAAAACAAAAAAAAAAAAAACCACACACACACACACAACCACACACTCTGCTAGGCATGAAATCTATGTAAATGATAAAGTTGTGGGTAAAATCAACTCCGTAGTTCAAGAATCATGAAATCGAAAGACGTGGCAAAAGCCTATCCTTCCTTCTAATGAGATCCGACACATTAAACAAACTAAAAGAAAGTGACGTAGATCGAATGCAATATAAAACAAAACATTAAACGACGTAGTGTAATAATTAGGCTATATATTATTGAAATTACTTACAGAAAGGACTTCTTAAATACTCTAATAAACACTCTGAGTTCCTTATTGTATAATGCCTTGATGGATATAAGGTTAAAGATCAATTTGACGTAAAAGAAAGTACGACTAAATCAGACAGGTGGTCGATATGTAAACGATTCTGTAAGTTCCTCCTGATACGCATTCAGTGTTCTAATACTCTAATGAGGTCCGCATATGCTTCTTTAGAATGGTTGGGGTCAGGGGAATTCCAAATTTTCATATCGAGGCTTGTCATTTTCCAACATATTACTATGTTCGATTGCTATAAATAGATAATAGCCGTTGTTTATAAGGTGCTAGTCTTGTGATCAAAAGGTCAAACTAGTGCGAGATCCATTGGTAG